>NQII01002821.1:254309-319237 GCA_002778355.1 Clitarchus hookeri | reverse complement strand
TGGACGTGTAGCAGCGCCGGAATGCACGGGCGGGGTAAAGGGGAGATCCCCGAGAAAACCCGCCGATCAGCGGCATCGTCCGACACGATTCCCATGTGCGAAAATCCGGGAGTGGTCCCGCCGGGAATCAGTGGTGGATCTAGAAACCCATTTAGGAGGGGACTACTTGATAGGTGGGACACTACATTACGTTTATCTACGTACTTATATAGGGTATAAGTTTTAATGATACATATAAATGTCGGTACTTAGTTTATATGCAATATAAATACTTTTTTAACATTTCATGTTACTATACTAAGTGTACGTATTAATACTGCATTATTAACAACGTACTTACTTTCAAAGAAAATATTATTTTATCCAGTTTAAAATCAAGCTCTAAGGGAGTGTCTCAAGCCCCTTTAGCCCCATCCCTCCTAGGATTCGCCACTGCCGGGAATCTAGCCCGGTTCGCCTCGGTGGGAGGCGGGCACTCTACCCGATANCATCCCTCCTAGGATTCGCCACTGCCGGGAATCTAGCCCGGTTCGCCTCGGTGGGAGGCGGGCACTCTACCCGATACATCACTGTGGCCCCAAATAAAACGGTGAAAAGTGATTTGCATTACGGAGTTCTTACACCTCTTAAAAAGCGGATGGTAATCTGCCTTCATTAAGTAAATTGGGGTGTTTCCATCTTACGTTTGCATAAAATTTCGTGAAATGATACATTTTGCCAAATTAAGTGGGAAATATATAGGACACTTTATACCTAAGCTAAATATTAAGGGTATGTGTTTTTGCACAATACTGGGAACGAAGTGCAATTAAATTGCAATCCTCCATGCACTGTTTTATTTTATCGGGATCCTCGAACTAAGAGCAAACTTTTATTGATGCCTCCCACCGTTGTTAAAATAGCTCAAGTGGCCACCCTATTATTGCGAACAATTTTTTTACCGTTAAGATCTGTGAGCGTCTTATGCTAGTTTTTTTGATCAGAGTGTTCTAATTAGCAACGATATCCCTCTTGTTGCAACTGCTCAGCACCCATGCGTTTTCATTTGAAACGCACACAAAGCTTTGGCTGCAGTGATGCAATGTATAATCACGTAGACAATATTACCTACATGCGTCTATGGCATGCTGCTGTGGCCACTACACACACGATGANGCAATGTATAATCACGTAGACAATATTACCTACATGCGTCTATGGCATGCTGCTGTGGCCACTACACACACGATGAAATGTATAACCTTTACTGTAACCGACATGTACTTTACATTAATAAGCATATACAGTACTCAAGCTGCTGTTTGTTTCTGGCGAGATTCGGTGTGCGATTCCTTACAGGAAGTATTGGAATTTCCTACCACCCTGGACCAATTTTTTTTTTTNTCTGGCGAGATTCGGTGTGCGATTCCTTACAGGAAGTATTGGAATTTCCTACCACCCTGGACCAATTTTTTTTTTTAATGATTTTGTTAAACCACCAGCACGAAAATCTCTCCCTCCTAATGATATATGTGACATCTGTCNATTTTTTTTTTTAATGATTTTGTTAAACCACCAGCACGAAAATCTCTCCCTCCTAATGATATATGTGACATCTGTCAGTCACATAAAAGCCATTTTAAAGCTTCAAGCTCTCATTTATTATGTTTCAGGTGGTAGAGAACAGTGGCTTCGGGGCGGAAAAGTTCGTATTAGTCAGGAATAATGATGGCACAGGCTCTCTTAAGGTGGCACAACCTCTTGATTATGAAGATGTTCTTCAGAGAAATGGCTTCAGGTTCAGGATACAAGTCACCGATAAGGTACAGTCACATAAATTTCTTAATTTTAATAATTGGTTACTCCTGTTGTCGTAATGTAGTTATTTTTAGCTTCTACTTTCATAATTATATTTCCATCTCACTGTCGCGCATAGCTACAATGAATTTCGGCTATACGCTTACTAACTTAAACTGTCCTAAATAATAAGCCCTACGTAATAAATATTTTCTCTACTAGAGATTTTGTTCCACCACAAATGGCAAGCATTCCATTGCACCTTTACGTTGAGGTTTTAATTTAACCTCATNTACTAGAGATTTTGTTCCACCACAAATGGCAAGCATTCCATTGCACCTTTACGTTGAGGTTTTAATTTAACCTCATAGCTATAATTAGGTAACAGTTTTTTTTTTTCAATTCTCAGCACAAATTGCAATACCTGAGAGCTTATGTTTACGTTGTNAGATTTTGTTCCACCACAAATGGCAAGCATTCCATTGCACCTTTACGTTGAGGTTTTAATTTAACCTCATGGCTATAAGGTAACAGTTTTTTTTTTCAATTCTCAGCACAAATTGCAATACCTGAGAGCTTATGTTTACGTTGGCAGACAAGTATAATAAATTTCTTGTAATGCTTTCTCAGTTATTTGAGATCATAAAACTTTTGATTGTGCTACTTTTTCTACTCTTTTGTGGTTTAACACCTTAGTTAAAGCTTTGCGGTTACGTTTTACCTTAGAATATAGTTACATATAGTCTGATTTCACTAATGATGCTATTAATTTGTAGAAAAATAAAGTAAATCCCAAACAATATTTTAAATACCAGAGTAACATTGGCCGCTTACAAATTTAAATATCGAAAAATTGAGCATAATAGCTAGGCATTGGNTACTAGAGATTTTGTTCCACCACAAATGGCAAGCATTCCATTGCACCTTTACGTTGAGGTTTTAATTTAACCTCATGGCTATAAGGTAACAGTTTTTTTTTTCAATTCTCAGCACAAATTGCAATACCTGAGAGCTTATGTTTACGTTGTCAGACAAGTATAATAAATTTCTTGTAATGCTTTCTCAGTTATTTGAGATCATAAAACTTTTGATTGTGCTACTTTTTCTACTCTTTTGTGGTTTAACACCTTAGTTAAAGCTTTGCGGTTACGTTTTACCTTAGAATATAGTTACATATAGTCTGATTTCACTAATGATGCTATTAATTTGTAGAAAAATGAAGTAAATCCCAAACAATGTTTTAAATACCAGAGTAACATTGGCCGCTTACAAATTTAAATATCGAAAAATTGAGCATAATAGCTAGGTATTGGNATTTTAAATACCAGAGTAACATTGGCCGCTTACAAATTTAAATATCGAAAAATTGAGCATAATAGCTAGGTATTGGTCTTGCCACAAACTTACTTCGTTAGATTTTTGCATCTAACAATTTTATACCAAAATTCAGATATGAATAAATATAAAGCGAAAATATTAATTTCTTAATTTTTTCTAAGAGAAGTGACATTAAAATGAAATTATTTGAAATTACTGAAATATATTTTGTTAGTGGCCATGTTATCACGAAATGCCAAAGCAGTATTTTGCCACACACGGTAGTGCCGATGAAGCTTGATTAAAAATCATAAATATGATGCAATTCTTACACGTCACAAATACATATATTTCGCTGCTTCTTTACACGTATAAAAGCTGTCGATAGGCCTATAACTAAAGCTATGCGCAGACGGATGTTTGTTGTTTATAAAACATAAACATCTTTCCCGGCGTCGATCAAAGTTAGTCTGACGGAATCGTTGGTTAGTCGTTCGGTAATTGGTTACCTCGTACTTGTATCAGCAGCTTGAAATTTACCACATTTAAAGAAATACTTTCAGGTGTACAGCTAAACTAGTAAGTATGCACGGAAGACTACCACGAGCACTATTTCTGCCACGCTGAAGTGGCAAGGTTTTTGACAGATGATTGTTAGAAAACAATTCCTACTATGACCCATACCGAATAAACAAGTCTCAGCCAGGTGGTTCAGAACCCATTCAAATCAAGCTGTTCCTTCTTCCAGCTTTAGGGAGAAGCCGTTTTTGATGAAAACCAAACAAACCTTGTCCGTCACGCAGGAGGGACCGTGGTAATGTAGTGATCTGACTTCTTGCATCCCTCCACGGCGAACCGGGTTCTATTCCCAGCGGGGTCTCTCGGTTGAGAAAAGCGGAGGACGTTACCGTTGGCCGGTATATTTCTCACGGTAGTCCCGTCTCCTTCCGTAGCATCCTGTGACTGCTCCATCACCATTTCACTCTCGTCGACGTTGAAAGTCTCACATTTGAAATGTCACACAAAACACGCATATTCACACACTCTCCTTCTTTCTCCCTCTTCTCTCTCAGAGGGAGAAGAGAGAGAGAGGGAGAAGAGAGAGAGAGCCTCTTCTCTCTCTCTCTCTCTCTCTCTCTCTCTCTCTCTTGCTTTCCTTGTATCCCTTTATTTCTCTCTCTCTCTCTTAATTGCTACCTCTCTTTATTTCTCTCTCTATGTATGCCTCTATCATTATACTTTCTCATTTTCTGTCTCTATATATCTTCCTCTCGCCGCCTCTCTCTCTCTCTCTCTCTCTCTCTCTCTCTCTNTCTCCCTCTTCTCTCTCTCTCCCTCTTCTCTCTCTCTCCCTCTTCTCTCTCTCTCTCTCTCTCTCTCTCTCTCTTGCTTTCCTTGTATCCCTTTATCTCTCTCTCTCTCTCTTAATTGCTACCTCTCTTTATTTCTCTCTCTATGTATGCCTCTATCATTATACTTTCTCATTTTCTGTCTCTATATATCTTCCTCTCGCCGCCTCTCTCTCTCTCTCTCTCTCTCTCTCTATCGCTATGTAGATATATCTCGCGCGCACCGCATAGTTAACACCAGCNCCTCTCTCTCTCTCTCTCTCTCTCTCTCTATCGCTATGTAGATATATCTCGCGCGCACCGCATAGTTAACACCAGCTGCTGTCTGTCTAGAGCGCCGACGAAAGTGACGACACATACCACGTGGCGTACTCGTGGGTTGTCGTCAGCTTGAGAGATATCAACGACAACGCGCCGCGGTTCGAGCGCTCCAACATCGAGGTGTCTGTGTACGAGAACACGGACGTCGGTCGGAACTTGGTCACCTTCAGAGCCACAGACCCTGATCAAGGCGGGAAGAGCGAAGTAACGTACAGAATCGACAGCACCTCTGATCAGAAACGGCTTTTCACTATCGACGAAGAGGGCGCCGTTTCCATACAGAGAAGTCTGGATCACGAGAAATCCTCGATGCATAAGGTAGGTTTGCTGCGAGTTACTGAGGCTATCACAGACTCATATATCTATTATATGTTTTAAAGAGCAATTATTGTTCCTCATTTACACGATTGCAGCCTATGCTATACAAATGTAAATTTTGCGCACAAACTTCGACCAGTTTTCAATTTGGTTTATGCTACGAAATGCATTATTTAATTTCATGTTTATGTAAAACTACAGTACATACTCTCACTGGGCGGAATAATTGAATATATATTTTTATTATCTGTTTATTTTTTGTTTCTAATCATTAAATTTCTAAAGTACTGCTGAATTTGGTTGTTTTTAACTGTTTATAACGTTGCATTTTTTCACTGTCCGAAATATTTTGTAAAAGCTACATCGATGAAAAAATGATTTTATCTGGTTCACGTTAGACAACAGTTCACATTCTTCAATGACCAAATTGCACTTGTTTCATAGCCACTTCTTTTATTGTCACCATGTGAACACCTTAAAAAAAAGTGTAATCTTTATTACTGCCCTATAATAATCACATTGTCAAAATAGAATGCAATAGATTCAGCATTTCTACCTGGTCTTGCAAGTTGGAAAAAAGTGGAGGTTTTCTATTGTTGATACTGTGCTGTCTTGTTTTCAGGTCAGTATTCTGGCAATAGATGATGGCATCCCATCCCAAACGGCAACTGGCACACTCACAGTGTTGGTGCAAGACATCAACGACAACGCTCCCACGCTCCTCGAGGATTACCGACCAGTTCTCCCTGAGAACCATCCTCCCAGGATTATAGTCGAGCTCCACGCCGTGGACAGCGACGACCGCTCTAAGAGCAACGGACCGCCATTTGTGTTCAAAATGGACCCGACGGCGGATGACATTATAAAGGCATCTTTCAAAGTTGAACACGACCCAAGTACGTGAACTAAGTAAGCTAATATTCTATGTCATGATCCATACATGAAATACTTTTGTTTTTATTATTTGAGAATAATTTTAAATTTAAGTCATTCAATACCTGTAAGTTTCCGTATTCGAAATTAAATTACGTAGGCTATGAACTTTAAACACTATTATTCTCTCATTCTGTNATACCTGTAAGTTTCCGTATTCGAAATTAAATTACGTAGGCTATGAACTTTAAACACTATTATTCTCTCATTCTGTATTTTTTTTTTTTAAATAAGACATAAAAAGCAATTTTCTTAATTTTTAGAAGAAAGGCATGTTTCATTAACATTTAAGAACTTTTTAGATATTTAGTAAGGTATTGTCTAAATAGTATTGCAAAATTAATTTTGAATATATTTGTAGGTCGCATATTGTAACTAGGTATTCGTATTCAAAGTATAATGTTCTGGTGTGAAATTATAGAGTGAGAAAGGGGTGCCTCTATTAAATGGAATTGTTAGTGTGCTCTGTACTTATTCCTTCACAGTGTAATGTGTGTGCCGTTTGCCGACAGAAGGGGCGGGCGGTGATGGTGTGGCAATTGTTTCTTCTCTGAGGTCGTTTGACAGAGAGCAGCAGAAGCACTACCTCATACCCATAGTGATAAGAGACTCTGGCGTACCAGCTCTCACTAGCACCTGCACCCTCACCGTCGTTATAGGGGACATCAACGACAACACCATGAAGCCTGATTATAAACACGTCATCGTTTACAACTACATGGTAACTAAGACTTTCCGAGTCTAGCCGATACGATATCCTGTATTAACTAGGCTTTAGTTAACGTCATTACTACATTATGTATAAATNCTAGCCGATACGATATCCTGTATTAACTAGGCTTTAGTTAACGTCATTACTACAATATCAGTTTGATATTGACATAAATGTAACATAGATAATTTATTGCAAAAATTCACATTTTAAATGCATAGTTAGTTATGTTTGCTGATGAAGAAAAGGAATGCAACTATATGTTGGCATGAGTCTTCGTGAAATAAGAAATATCGGAACTTTTACATTCTAAAATGTGAAGGAAATGTTATGATTTAATGTGAGCTATTGCATTAAGACTGTACACGGTAATTTCGTCAGTGTCAATGTTCATTTCGTTTTCCTCCTAATAAATAAATGAATGAGATCATAAATAAAAAATTAAATTCACATTTTAACAAAATATTTTTGTTTCCTAAATTAAGTGCTAAGTATCAGTTATAGTATTAGCGTTATTAAGTGATCTACATACAAAGCCTGCAGCCGTGGATTTTAAATGGGCAATAAGTGTCAAAGAAATTCATTCTCAACGCATCAATTTTAAAGATAACTGTTCCAAACAAAAGAAAATACTAAACCGAACTTTCTCAAATAATACTGCTACGTTAACAAATGTTTTAAAAAATGAAGTAATTATTTAATAATTGTTTGTAACATTTAAACTTTAATATCGAATTTTAGAAAAAAAATATTAAATCTGAAAATTGCAAGATTTCTTAACGTTCCAGTATTCTTTAAGAAATGCAACGTAGAATATTTTTTGTTATAAACGGCTATCTTTAAAATTGATGCACTCAGAAAGGAATTTGTTTTTAACGTTGATTCCCTTCTTTAAACTCCGCGGCTGCAGGCTTGGGAGGCAGCGCTCTTAGTGAAGGAACTAATTGAGTAGAACAAATTATTTTTTGCAGAGTGAAAATTCAATTTTTGATGTCCTTTTGCGGTAAAACCAGAGGTTATTTCAAAGATACATTAATGCATATTAATAAACGGACGTCTTCCGAATAACATTGTATCACATAACCGTGCATGCAGTAAAAGTTCACGCGCTCGCCGCAAATACTACTCAGTCGAGACCCAGAAAATATGTCAACTGCACAAGCTCACGCTGTTCCTTCCTTTCCCTTGGAAAACTAACGGTCGGTGGTAAATGACCAGAAATACGTACAGCTCATCCATCGTTCCTCCTGACTGCACAAACATCTTCGCCACGTCGAAAACATTGACGCTAAAGTGTGCCACTAAAATATTTATNTTTTTTTTTTTTTTTTTTTTTGGTACTTTTACATTTACCGGACACTCTGGTTTACCAGACTACCTTCTCCTAATTAATCCGGTAAAGAGAGGCTTTACGGTACTTAATTCCGGAGAGCATGCCGGTTTGAACAGTTTCTAGTACAAATAGTGAGATCTAGTACAATGTATGTTTAATTGGGTAATGTGCGTCGGGGGGTCGCTTGGTTCGGGCCGACATAGGTATGCTGGACTTTCCCGAAGATGGTTGACAGTTACGACTACCGTGCCTGTCAAAATTGCTGTCATATTTGTTTTTTGTGCAAGCATAGTTAATGTTCTCCGAACTGAAAATACGTAGTTTCCATCCGTTCCCAAAACTTATTTATGCATTCATAAAAGTACCTACGTGTAAAACGTATATGTGAGGAATACATACTTCAACA
Source organism: Clitarchus hookeri (assembly GCA_002778355.1). Taxonomy (NCBI): domain Eukaryota; kingdom Metazoa; phylum Arthropoda; class Insecta; order Phasmatodea; family Phasmatidae; genus Clitarchus; species Clitarchus hookeri. The sequence continues at coordinate 310,772 of NQII01002821.1, read as the reverse complement.
AAAATTAGAAAATTTATTGAACTAGTATTTTTTTTTAAATTCTGTTTCTCGATTTCAAATACTATTTTCAATTAATCTTGAAATCAACTGCAGAGCGGCCGCGACCATATCCTCTCTTTTCAAAACTATATATTTTAAAATTTATAAAGTCGATACATTTTATTTCATTTTTAATCTCCTAGTATAAATTTTTTTTTATTACTAGTGACATAAAATGTATATTAATTAATACATAACGTTACAAATATCCCTCTTTATAATGAATTGTCAATAATTCGTATAATCAATTTTATTTAAAAAGCTTTAAGTTGTCCAACTTCAAAAATTCTTTTCCTGTTAATGTTGAAATCGTGTCCGTAAAAATGTATTAAATTGCGTAGTGTGTGGCTAAGATATATTTACGAATCTCATATTCAACTGATATTTATCGAAAGAGTCCACTTTAAAAATCCTTTTAAATTATGGGAGGAATGGTAAGTACAACACCTTTGAGCTTTATAAAATTTTGTCTTTTTAATTCGCATCTGTACTAACACGTCCAGAAAATGTCTTTACCTATGCATGCTCACTCTCTACAGAGGATGTGAATATATATTCACACACACACACACACATATATATATATATATATATATATATATATATAATATGTATGGTAAAAATGCCAAGAAAATTGTTTGTTGATTGTCCTCTAAATAGTAGCAAACAGTGCCGCCAGTAGTGGTGATACATCAGCGTGTTGACCTTGGACGCTCCTCGCGGCGAAGAGCAGCGCATAATGTAAAAGTTCATTTCAGAAAAATTGTGAATTCAGGTATTTGTTATAGGTGGTCAGACTTGCCGGATAACTTTCTGGAATAACGTGCGTGTGTTGCAGGGCCAGGCGGGCGACGGGCCAGTAGGCAGGGTGCACGTGCGTGACTTGGACGACTGGGACCTGCCCGACAAGCAGTTCTACTGGAGTGGAGAGGAGCATCCCATGTTCACACTCGACCAGGAGACGGGCATGATCACCATGAGGCACGGCACCCCGAGCGGGAGGTAAGGATAAGAAACACCCTGAAGCCCACCTTATGTTCCGGGTGGTCCCCCAGTGCTACCACACTTGGCGTAACGCTATTGGAACACCTCTCCCCTTAATTTGTTTTCATCACTCATTTATGTGGCATATTGTAGCAGATAAAGCCTAACAGATATATGTGCAAAGCCGACGTTGTGTTGTTCGCTTGTATCTTTATAGATCCTCTCCTTGTTCAGTGACGTGAAAGTTTGTTCACATTGACTGAAGATTCGTGCCAGTATTTAGAACATGGTGTACGTAACTACAGAATCAGATAAATTTGTTGTAAGACAGAAAATGAAGTGTCTGATTGGTCGGCCTTCGCTGTATATTAAACTATAACGACAATTTCATTCAGACAGTCGTTTAGCCAGCATAGTCTAACGTAATGATCGGTGGAACTTTAGTTCAAACTAAGACGGAGTAANCATTCAGACAGTCGTTTAGCCAGCATAGTCTAACGTAATGATCGGTGGAACTTTAGTTCAAACTAAGACGGAGTAACTTGGTTACTTAGATAATAGCATAGAAAGAAGTACAGGGCACGCGCGGTTGGGAAAGGTTTTGAGGGCGTTGTCTATAGTGGCAACGACGAAGCACTGCGACCTCACTACTATGGAAATANACGGTTGGGAAAGGTTTTGAGGGCGTTGTCTATAGTGGCAACGACGAAGCACTGCGACCTCACTACTATGGAAATACACTGATTTTCGCAGCCACAACCAATCAACGTTTACGCGTTGTTTGTACGCGCAATGCGGGGGAGCTTATCACTGCGCCTCTCAAAACCTTTCTTCGGCTCCTTGAAGATTTTCCATGGGCTTATTCCTTTTATGGGTGACAGTAATAAGATATTTTTGACTGGCACTGCGCTATATTCTATGCAAAACATCACCATTGCTATTTTAAGAATTTGTTTTATGGTTTACAATTTTCCTAGTATTCATGGAACCGCGGCGGTGTAGTGGTCAGACTACTCACCTCCCACCTAGGCGAAACGGGTTCTATTCCTGACGGGGCCGCTCTCGAATTTTTGCATATGGGAATCGTGCCGGACGATTCTCGAGAATATCCCGTGTCCCCCGCCCTTGCATTCCAGCGCTGCTCCATGCTCACTTCGCTTTACCCTCATCGGCTCTCAAGACCTCGATGTTAAGAGCCGTCCAAACTCTCCACTCCGCTCCTAGTATTTTTTTCATATTATTACATTCAGCCGCTACGCGTCCTCTCCTTTGCCCTCCACTTCGTGAGGGGGGGGGGCGAAGAGTAGTGCTTCAAGGGTATCACCGCTAACTGGAGAAACTAGCGCCGAGTTACAAACGAGCTGCCTCGTGAAATTGACACGTGCCGAGATAGGCTATCGGGACTCGCGCCACTCCCGCCCTTGAAATATTAAGTATCTTGAGATAGTTGCTATGCGAATTTTATAGTCATCACCCCACCTCTCCCTCAGCCTGGCTAGGGATCCGAAGAACCTTCTGGGCCAGGCCAACTGAGGTCAGGAGCCTGGCACGGCCATTAGCGACAGGTGTGCGGGACCAGCGGGACGACAAGCAACGACAGTGACCAGCGAGTGTAGTCAGCAAGCATTGGGAAAGTGGAGAGACAGTGACCGGCTGGACTGTGGGAAAGTGAGATTGGATTGTGAGTGGCAGACATTTTCAATCGTGACAATGCACATTTTGATCGAATATGTGTAAATAATAAGTGCAGGTTAAATTACTGCAGCTAGTATAAAGACAGTGGTAAATACTTTAATTATAACGTAGACTGGCATTAAACATTGCGCTCACTGCAGGATAATATTGTGCATTAGTGGTTTCTCCACACTTCTTTAATCAAACTTTTGAAAAAACACTATGTATGACGGGTTTAGTTATTTCCTAAATATGCCATGTATCACAAGCGTTTTATGCCTCTGTTAGCATAAAAGTATCTTAGTTTTCGTAAATTGAAGTATTACCAATATATTATTTATAAATTATAATATTTCAGTTATAATAAATATCAATGAAACCTTAATAAAACATATGTATTGGTAGCGCCTAGCTAGAAACAGTTCTATGTTAAATATTATTACAACTGTGTGCGCACGAATTCGGTGCGTTGTCCTTTGGTGTAATTTTCTAGACTTAGTTAAACTAAATTTGTACGAGGCGGAGGAATATCCTGGAAGTAGAACTTAAGCAGGGCTTCAAAGAAGTGTGAAGTTAACGTGAATATTTTATAAGTGAAATAGTAGAGAGAGACAGTTTAATGTTATTAATTATAGCTGTATATATTTTGATATCATTGTAAATGAATCCAGATATTCAATTTAGTTATTTTATTTTTTTATCACCTCCATTACTCACGAATTCACATATAGGCTGTCCACGGTAAAGTGAATACTTTTGAGACTCTAGTTACTTTTTTTCTATCAGTCATTTTTTATCCTTCCACCACATTTTCGAAGAAATGTTGCCATGTATGTATTTCACCGAACTTGAATGTTAACATCTAAGGCCACAATAAAATAAATTTATTTATTACTATTCCAAATAAGAGGGCTTCAAAAAGTGATGTGATTACTTTACCGTGATAGCCTACACGCCCCTGGCGACGTGCAACAGTACTGTTAGTATCCTTCAATTACTGCTTTTAGGAATGTATTATTAGCTCACTTATCCAGATCCTTGTTTTCAGCCTATTTTACGAACTGACAATTAATAAACTAATAGTTTTTTCTCATTCTATAAAAATTATGTATTCCATAATTAACATATTGCAGGTCATATGTTAACCGACATTAGAAATGTTGTTCAAAGTATTATTTTTTGAGGTATTAAGTATTCTGATGTACAGTGAAACACGTGTCGTGCTTGGTTGTCCCACCTAATTTAATTCAGATTTCTTCCAGATACAACTTGCAGTTCAAGGTGTCAGATCGCAATCACGGCCAGTACGACGTGCCGGCGAATGTGACGGTGACTGTGAGAGAGATCCCGCACGCAGCCGTCGCCAACTCCGGGTCCGTGCGGCTGGCCATGCTCACTGACGAGGACTTCATAACTGAGCCAGAGGCCAAGGTAACGTGGAAACTATCCACCTGTTAGCCTTTTTTGAAAACCCTCAACTTGCTTTCAGTCCTTCCTTTCCTTATACACATTTATAGGCTGTTCACTGCAAACTGAGAACTTTTGAAACCTCTGCTTAAGATATACTTGAATGCACCCCGTGTATTCTTCCACGTTATATAAAATTAGCACTGGCATGGGCCTCGTCACTTTATCGATGCGTTGGTCAAGTGAAACTCAAATTATAGGAAAGTTAATATTTTCTAAATCTCCCAATTTTTTACATGTAGATGCTTTTAAAAAAGCATAAAGCGAAAGAAATAATTGATGTTATCACAAATGGCTACCTAACACTTTAAATGCGACGTTAAAAACATGGAACTACTTTCCCTCCATTGTTACCAACTTTACTGGGTTCATGTCATTCAGGGCGTCCGTTAAAGTATATGCAGGTAGAAGCAGTGACGTTTTCGTAAGGTTGATTTCAAAAGTGCTCACTTTATCACGAACAGACCTTGACTAGCTATATAGTCCATCCACTAGCCGCGCTCACGTCTGTGGGCAGTCGAGGTCGTGCCTACTACGCATGCGCATATAAAAACGAGCCACTTATTTGCAAACTATCCTAGGCTAGTTTAAACTGCAAAAACACTCCGTGATAGTCATATATGTTCGTGTAAATTATATTAGACTTTAAAAACACGCATACACTCATATCCTAGGTTAGTTTAGGAACTCATACTAAATTGGGATACTAGGCTCTAGTCCATTCACGGTTAATTCAAATTCTTCTGGAAACATGTCAAAGTTCTACTTTCAGGATATTCCTCCGCCTTATGCAAACAAAGATCTACCAAATCTAGAAAATCACACCAAAAGGACAACGAACCTCATTAGTGCGCACTCACTTTAATAATATTTTGCATGATAACTACTTCTTACTAGGCATTTCCAACACACCTACACTGGTAAAAAAAACACGAAAAATGAATACCACTGAAGCGGTTACGTAGATACACCATATGCGCATGGGGCACTCATAGAGAGCAGCACATGTAATTATTAAAAGTGTTGTGATGTGGACAGAGTATGAACTCTTTACTAGGCATAACACAGCTGAGCCCATTACAAGTTGACTCGGTGAAAGAGAGGTTATGTTGTTTCAAGCGTCGCCCTGTGTGGAGTACGCATTGTAGACATTCCACGACGGCATAGACGACCACACTTCGTGCAATTAACGTACTTTGAACGAGGTCGTATTGTGGGACTGAGGGAGGCTGAATGGTCCTTCAGGGGGGAATTGCCCAACGTGTAGGACGTGAAGTGTCCACTGTGCATCATTGGTGGTGCCGGTGGTCCAACGAAGGTGCACATGCTCGTCAACCTGGTTCCGTACGGCAGCGGCATATAGATTCCCGCCTGGACCACCACATTAGACTAACAGCCATTGCTGATCGCACGGCAACCGCTGCACAAATTAGGGCCACTGTTGCACCCAGGCTGTCAGCTAGGACCATCACAAAGAGGAGCTGGACGCTGCGCTAAGATCAAGTTTGCCGCTCGCCAGGCTTCCTCTCACACCTCATCGCCATGCAGCCTGCCTCAGATGGTGTCGCGAACAACGCCACTGGAGGGTGAATGGCGCGGAGTTTAGTGATGAGAGCAGATTCTGCCTTTACGCCAGTGACGGTCGTTTGCAAGTGCGGCGTCGACCAGGAGAGCGGCAACAACCAGAGTGTATACGGCAGTAACATACAGGACCAACACCGGTCATCATGGACTGGGGAGTAAGTTGCCAACAACGACCTTAAGCCTCAGGTGTTTCTTGAGGGAACACTGAACAGTGAACGCTACATTCAGAACATCATCCAACCCATTTTGCTCCCGTTCCTACAATGCCAAGGGAGATGTCCTCTTCCAGCTGGACAATGCCCGTACGCACACGTCTCGTGTTACCCAACGTGCTTTCGTAGGTGTTAAATTCCCCTGGCCAGCACAATCACCCAACCTGTCCCCCATTGAACAAGTGTGGGACATGATGGGATGGCGTTTGGTGTGGTCTGCAATACCGGCAACAAACCACCAATTGCAACAACAGGTGGAATTAGCGTGGAACACTATTCCCCAAGATGACATCCGACACCTATATGATCGTCTTGCATGACTGAATTGTCACTAAAGGCGGCAACACAAGATACTGACATTGTTGTTCAAGACACTCTGTAGCCTCTGTCCATAGGTGTACGACCCTGTGATCATTATCATATACATTGTACAAACTGTATAATTATTCAATAAAACCTCCATTCTTGTGGGACCATTGCGTCCGGGTGTTCATTTGCCATTTTCCACCAGTGTATTTTCTCACTTTTTTTATTCGTATTTTTTATAAACTAAACATTATAATGTATAAATGAAATATAAGTAAAAGTTCGATTTAATCAAAAGTAGGATACATTTATGTTAACAGAAGTATAAAACGCATGTGATGCATAGCGTATTTAGGGAACAACGAGACACGCCATACATGCGGGGTGAAAGGTTTGATTTAAAAGTGCGAAGAAAGCGCTAATATACTATATGTTGAAAATGATGGGTGAAAACGCGCACGCGCAATAGTGATGGCCGCTCACAAACGCATGTGCAGTAACCACGGCCTCGGCGGTCCACAGGCACTCGTTCCCTGCTGCCAACAGTCATTAAAGACTGCTCACGATAAAGTAAGCACTTTTGAAATCAACCTTAGAAAATATCACTGTCCATACACGCATATATTTTAACGGGCTCACCGAGTGGCATGTGCCCAGTAAAGTTGGTAACGACGGAGGAAAAATAGTTCCACGCCCCAACGTCGAAAAAAAAGTGCTAGGTAAACATTTGTAAAAACTAAAATAATTTATTTTGTTTTCCGTTTTTTTTTTTACGCTTCGTAAAAATGAACAGATTTGTAAAACATTTACTTTACTAATAATTTCACTGCTTCACTTGACCATAGTAATATTTATTTTTCATATGGCGTAAGAATACGCAATCTTCATACACCTACATCTTAAGCAGATATTTCAAATTACTCAGTTTACCGTGATCAGCCAATATCTACCCAGACGGAAAACTGGCGCTACAGCGGTCAGAAGTAACAACTGAAAACGCTCCGAAGCTACTAGAAGCACCAACTAAAACTTAAACCAAATGTTTAATTATACTCATTTTACTGTCTACATCTGTTCACAGAATGGACAAATTGTGTGTAACGTTGCCAAGTTGAGATATGTATGACGAAAAATATCACACAACCCTGGGACATATGGTAGGTTATTTGCTGCTCCTTGTCCGTCAGATATTGTATTACTGCAAATCATAAATAAACTGTATGGCCCAAAGTTGATAAATCCAACATGGGTACTATTTTTTTCCCTTAATACTTAATACATTTTCTGTGATAATGATAGTCTTCCAGGCTCAAAAATAGGACGTAAGTATAAAATAGTGCTATATAATGTAGATTTCCGAATAAGAAACTAAAAATTGTCTTATGCGGTACTCAAAACTTTTCAGGCAAAATCCTAAAATAACACTTGAGAAATTTGAGGTAACTACGTGGAAAATGTGCTACACATACAGTAAAGCATACTTAACGTGGATGCATATTCTGAAGTTAATGTTTGTTAGTAGCTAACACTTTGTCATCCCAGACTGATAAAACACACAAACTGCTGTTTGGGTCTGTATTCCATGAACTTAGACTTGTCAAAAGCTCCTTCAGTTGGGCACTGACGACATCTGACAAGGGTGACTCAAGGCCAAGCTAAGGGGCTGGGGAAGCCAGTCGCGAGAGAGTAATGAAAGAGAAGGGTTGCACGGTACTATTGTGGCGTGTCGCTTGTACAGTGCAATGTAGTGTCCACTGAGTAAATAAAGGAGTATGAAACAGAAATACGGAAGACTCAGTTCTTACGGTTCACTCTACTACGGGTCGTTTCTCCACAGAGCCAACACATGCACGCCATTCGCAAAGAAAACTAGTCGTGAAATACGGGTCTTTCAATCTTCCAAAGGATGAAGCAGTGATATGGACTGTGAAGCGCTTTGTTCCTTCATAAGGTCTGACTTTAAAAAAAATTAACATTAAAAACCATTGTAATAAAATATTTTGAGCTGAACCCTCTCCATGCAAACGTTATCTGTGTCAGCATTTATCTGTGAAATATTATTGGTCCCTTACTATTTAATACTCATAAATGTACTGTTGCCAAATTTTATTTGTTGACATCAATTTCAGTTATCCTACCAATCTCATAAATGGAAACCCGAGAGATCTCGTTAGCCGTGATCACTACATTGAGGCTAAACCAATAATAATACCACACTCGCCAGCGATAGTTTCCAGAATTTGAGCACCTAATCGGCAAGCGAGTAGTAAGTACCCACTATAATCATAACGTCCTACATATTACAGTATTTTATGGCAACTTAAATGCAACCGAAAGTTAACAGTTCGGTTACCAGTGACCCATAATAACACAATATATGATGCGGCGTAGCTTACTGAAGCAATTTCAGGGATAGGAACTGAAATATATATTGAACAATTTATTTTTCCTCTGAAAATTCAACATTCCATTTTTTTATATAGCAGTTTATAGTTTATGGTTCTGGGGGGCAATTTCGATGGCATGAGCAACAAAATAAAGCGAGATTAGTGTAAATAAAATATGATTTTAAATCTGTAACATTTACAGAGGATTCAATCGAAGGAACTTATTATAATTACTAAAGATATATAACAAGTCGCTCAGTTATAGTTCAGTAAATTCCGCCTCGCCTCTAGACTGAGGGCTGACTTGGATGTGCGTATTACAGCGATCGTACATCACTTATCTTGAAAGCTTCTCGGTCGATGTTGTTCCGCAGGCGTCTTCCAGAGAATGACCTCACACGAGGTGCTACGCTGCCCTATAATGCCGAGTCATCGCGCAATTACTGGTCTGGTTTTCGGTCTGACGGAGCAGATTCTTGCTGTCAAAACGTTTGGTCAATAGCGTCTCGATTGCTGCAATCTGCTACACACTGGTCTGGTTACCATCTTGTGTGAAATGACACGTTCAGGCAGGCTGTCGAATAATAGCGTGCCCACTCCATCATGTCATTACAAATAACACCAATTTTCAACATCAGAAAACTATGAGAGAAACTATGCAAGAATAAAAACATATATTTCTAATAAGCTCAGTTTTTTTTTTTTTTTTTTTATCTAAGTGGAAATTTTATCATTCATCATCTTCTGTTATTCACAGCCAGCTTTGCCTACTCCACCGCCGGCTTTCCAATAAACTCCTTGCACGGAAGTACCTCGATGGTAAGTCAACAGGATTTCTTTGAACAGGTGACATCATTCATCAGTCCTGGAACAGCGACGGATTTTCCTTATCTCTTTGTTTTACGAAAATTGGCCATAATTTACGTGAGCTAATGTCAGACTAAGGACGAGTCAGTCCAAAAGTCTAATCTGCTTTTTCTCAGCAGATCCCCATTTTGACAAGAACAGCTAGTCGTACTCGGAGGCAGCTAGCTAAATGTTCAAGTATAGGAATCTTAATTATTTTCAAATGCACAATCTTTGACTTAACTTGTAGAGGCTGGACAGATACTTGTGGGCTACTTTCGTACATGAGAAAACACCGCCACGGTTGTGCAATGAAAAAGTTCTGCTGACCATACACATCAGTATTTATGATTAAGACCGACCTAGGGAAGCTCACACTGGCTAAATTTGACATATGTTCTAACCTCTCGGATAATGTCTAGTTCGGTGTTTCTGGCCACTCAGCACCTCACCTATGTTTTGTTTTCCAATTATGTTGTAGAAATAGCTTCCAACACAGTGTGCATTGTAGTTTGAAGACTATCAGGGAGGGGGGCTGCTTAACTGGCCTACTCAGAGCCCCGACTAGTTTGCATGCCAGGCCCACTCAACCGACACACAACGTCAATATTCGCCATGCTACAGGAATAATGGAAAGTGCATCACCTTATTAGTCACAATCACATAGTTGGAGTCTGGAACAATCAACAATGTTTTCCCTGTAACTTTTGGTGAAAGTGTATATTGCTAGCATGTTTATGGCATTAAAATTGAAACTGTATTTTTGTAAAATATTCAAACTTGCGTTCTCGTTATCAGACCAGCTAAGTAATAAAAAGTGTGGAACTTTTACAATATAACAGAATTATATTTCATTTTAAGTTCTTAATGTAGTATGTTCTTTAGTTATACTAGAATATAACTAGAACTCTAAAAATTTTTTTTCAATCGATTTTATTCTGCTTTTACATATACGTCTAGCTCTAGCCAATTTATTTTTCTTTCGCTCTATACCTGTAAGCTCTGTAAGATAACCTACTTTATCTTATTATTTTTATTTCGTATTACATATCTAATTCTGAGTATCTTATCTTCATTTGCATCTTAAAGTGAGCCTTTCATATATCTTCCTCTTGTCTAATTTGTTAAAACTATTTTCCTCACAAGGTTTTGCGAATTTTGAAATTTATTTTTATTCGCTTTACAAAAATCGTATCAAATATGGACTACTGCATATACTGGATCACGCTTACTGAACCTCACAGCCTATAACAACACGTTCAGCGAGGAGGAGTACTGTTAAAACACTAGACCTGTCGAGTAGACCTTGATTCCACTCCTGGCCCAGCCATCCAAGATAATTATTCTTGGCAAAAGCTGATACCTTAACCCATGCTTGCCTGCCTACCTACCCCGTACTATGATCAGTAATGTTGTCAGAATTATTTCGGTTTTTCTTCCACATCTAGTTGATATTTATTCATTATCATGAGGTCTTATTCCCTTCAATTCTCTTCAGTTTTTTAGGCTGCGCATTGTGTTGGACCAACAGCAAACAAATTTCGTGAAATATTTGTAAAATGTCACGACCGTCCGCCTACCGACCGATAAAGGTTTCGATTTTGCTTGAATTTACAGATACTGTCCTCGTCGTGCGCCCTCGAAAGAGTTACCCTCCCTCGCTTAAACTTGCTCAACATCCACGACATCCCTCGTCCGGGGCGGCGATAAGGCTGGGCGGGACGGAGTCCGGGGAACGTGGCTGGCGGGAAATAAGTTTTGCCGGGACGGAAATGGGATACGGCCCCGGCACGATCGCCCGCGGCTCCCGGCCGCGTCGAGATAGACGTTGCGAGGTGCGACATCTCGAGTCTTCCGCCGCACCGCGCCTCGTCAGAGCAGAGCGGCCTGTGCTCCTGTAGCGAGCATCGCCTCCTGCTCTGGCGCCCGGAAGAAAGTAAGGTGATAGCGTTCCATCGCCTTTTGTTGTACGTTGTGTTGCCTGGTTATTCACGCAGGTAAAATTACGGCTGGGTCGAACACTTTACAGAAAACCAAGTGTTCAAATTCTTAGTCGTGCCTTGGATGGGTGGTGCCGCGTTGGTGTTGTGGTCAGACTGCTCGCCTCCCACCAAGGCGGAATGGGCTCGATTCCCGGTGGAGTCACCCCCGGATTTTCACACGTGGGAATCATGCTAGACGATGCCGCTGGTCAGCGGGTTTTCTCGGGGATATCTCGTTTTCCCGTCCTTGCATTCCAGCGTTGCTCCATACTCTCCTCACTTGATCCTCATTGACTATCAAGATCTCGATGTTAAGAGCCGCCCAAGTCTCTCCACTCCTTTGACGGCTCTCCAACCACCGCTGGTTCAACCTTCTCGCCACAGCAGCATTAAGCATTAGCTATTGCCACAGCCGAAACAAAGAACTGTAGCTAGATCAAACTTCAATATACCTTCGTCGAGAAAGAAGCGTGGCGTGTAGCAATAAATAGGATGGTAAACAAAAATAATAATAATAATAAATAACAGTTTTGTTACTATCTAACATCTTGCCTAGGAGCTATGGAAAGAATGGTAAAAATTGGCAAAGTGAAGTTGCCACCATCATGATAAACATGGCCTAAAAATTATTCTAAACTAAGGCACCGAGAAAAAAGCTAAATTTTTCTCAGGGCTAAGCAACATGTTTAATGCAAGGAAGGGATAGTACACGTGTGCGAAAAAAAGAATAAAATTTATTTATAAATTATTTTGTGCAGCTATGTCATGGAGGCCTTAGCCTAAAAGTTGAAATACTGGTAGGGTTCACATTTCTGCCAAGGTGCGGAACGCTAATAGGTACGGAAATGCCACCAATATTGTAAATGTTCGGAAATTCACTCGTAATCGTCCGATCTTTACTGGGCTCTTTCGGTGAGGTGCATATAAATTAAATCTAATGGGAAGTGGCTGTTCGTGGCTGCCATTTAGGCTATGAGAATTTCCTTGGAGAACTAGAAGATAAGTAAAAATACGAGCTCTGCGTAGACGCAAAGGGAAATCCAGAAGAGATGAATGCAACAGAACTTATTCCTAGAACGCACACTCTCGCTATCTCTCTCTCTCTCTTTTCTTTATCTTTTCTTTCTCTGTTCTTTCTCTTTCTTTCTCTTTCTTTCTCTTTCTTTCTCTCTCTTTCTCTCTCTTTCTCTCTGTCTTATTCACTTATTCGATTCTAAACTTGACGAGTTAAGTAGCACATTCATACAGAGTGTTCGTTACAAGAAAGAGAATACCGAACATGGCGATGCATTCTAGAAACCTCTATCTTAACATCCATAGTGTTCCTAAACTCTCTGCCCAAACTAAAACCAAGTAGTGTGTACGCATAGTCACAAAATCCTATTCAAATTTTGTTACGTAATACAAAATACTGTAGTAATATAGACGTTGGTGCAGCAATGCCGGCAATACGCAGCTTTCAGGACGTGAGTGTACAAAACGTTGTCTAACATAAGGCGCTCCTTCACAATCATCAGACAAAACTTCTCGCAAGAGAGATTTTCAACGTTTATGGAATAAACTTCCTGCACGATGGTTTCACTCGACTAACTTTCAGCAGAAAGTGAAGTAACCCATATGTACGAACGTCATTCCCTCCATCATATTGAGGCTTGGTCCAATATTATAAAAATGTACTTATATACAAATGATAGTGCTAAAGTTAAGAATTATTAGTATGAGTTGAATGTTCTGCAAACAACACCGCTATCTGATATGTACATGCGTAAACTACAACCTGCGTGTTCTCGCTGTTACAGCTCTGCTGTCGATTGTTTTGGTGTACTCCTTGTTTAAACTTTTCAGATAGAAATGTATTAATACTTTGTNACGATGGTTTCACTCGACTAACTTTCAGCAGAAAGTGAAGTAACCCATATGTACGAACGTCATTCCCTCCATCATAGTGAGGCTTGGTCCAATATTATAAAAATGTACTTATATACAAATGATAGTGCTAAAGTTAAGAATTATTAGTATGAGTTGAATGTTCTGCAAACAACACCGCTATCTGATATGTACATGCATAAACTACAACCTGCGTGTTCTCGCTATTACAGCTCTGCTGTCGATTGTTTTGGTGTACTCCTTGTTTAAACTTTTCAGATAGAAATGTATTAATACTTTGTATTTCTTTCTGTTCAAAGTTGCTGTTAAGTTTGGGCACAGTGTTTAAAAACTTTCTATTTTGTTTGTACGTTAGTTCTGTCGACATAAATTCCTATGTAACGTGACATTAAACTTTCTTGAGAATAATCTAAATTGATCATGACAACGGGTCCTGCTTTTACATAATCGTTTTACGGTAAAATAAAATTGTAATTATTTTGATATTACTTCCTTAATTATACCTTTCACAGAAATCTTAGCAAACGGTCACAGCAACCTGATTTCGCTGGGTTGTTATTCCAAAAATTCGAAAGAAACTAGAGATAGCTGTGTCGTTGGCAGAACAGTTAACACATAATCCCAATTCTCAAGTTTTGCACTATCACCGGCGTGTAAGTACAGTTCCATAATATTGGACAAAGTTACGGTATGATGGAAGAAATTCACTTTGTACATCATTCGTTACTCAACTTTCTGGAAATAAAAATAAATTTCAAAATTCGCAAAATCTTGTGAGGAAAATAGTTTAAACAAATTAGACAAGAGGAAGATATATGAAAGGTTCACTTTAAGATGCAAATGAAGATAATATACTCAGAATTAGATATGTAATATGAAATAAAATTAATAAGATAAAGTAGGTTATCTTACAGAGCTTACAGGTATAGAGCGTAAGAAAATAAATTGGCTAGAGCTAGACGTATATGTAAAAGCATATATACGGCGACAAAATGTATGTCGACGCGGCCCTAATGATATGAGGTGGAAAGTATTTCGATATAATCATGGGTGCTCTGAATGTAAGAAGTGTCTTCGGAAGATGTGATGTTATAGTCTATTAGCGGTTTCTTCACACTTTTTGAATCGAACCTTTGGAAAGTCACCCCAAGCTTATTACACTTGCGTTAACATAAAATTACGTTATTTTTGTTAAATTGAGCTTTTACTTATAGTTTATATGTAAGTTATAATATTTAATTTTTAATTAAAATGAATAAAAACAGGAAGAGAGACGGTGTTGGTAACCCCTAGTTCTTATGGAGAAATTGTATTACAGTGAGTGCGTACGATTGCGGTGCGTTATCCATTTGGTGTAATTTTCTAGACTTGGTTACTGCTTCCATACTTGCTAATTCAGGCAAATATAAAGTCCTGTCTCCGAGTAATAGAGTTTGGGTTGTTATTTTCAGCATTAGTATTTATGTAGTAGAATAAGTCTCAATATGGTATGTTCAGTTTTGCTCTTTTTTTATATTGCTCTCTACGCGGCATGCCTCTTCTATTATTATGAAACAGGCCACTCATGACTGTTACACAAATATTGTGTCTCTCGTGAAGACAACACAAACAAAATATCTGACGAAGTGATCCACTCGAAATAATAAAGTGAAACTGGAGTGCTTCGTAAGTTTCATAGCCAAGTAACACTTGTTAAGTTTGAATGTGATTTTATATGTGAATATGTCACAATTGTGCACAGGGGTAGATGCAAGTAGGCTAAGGCGGCTTGCTGGCCCCTTCCCCTTATTATTTCTGTAGATCTTAAATTTACACTTGATAAAATGGGAGTTTTTAGAACTTAGCACATTGTAAATCATGTAGTATAAAAACATACATTTGTATAGTAACGTAACATTTTAAAATTTATTTAGATAGCCCATTCACTATGTACTAATATTTATAAGTCGCATTAAAAAATAATTCTCGTTAGTAGGTATGTGGTTGAAACGCAATGCAGAGTAGTGCCCTCCTGAAAGAGCTTGTAGATCCGCGACTAATCTGTGCAAACGGGCGCAGGTTTTGGAGTTGTAGGTGAATGTCAATGTGCAGTACATGAACTGAGTAGTGTAGATGTGGTATAGTGTGGTAACGCAATGTGGACACGCAGGTTGTGTGCGCAGGGTGCTGGGGCCGCAGGGGGCAGCAAGCTCGACCGTTTCCGCGACAAGCTGTCGGAGGTGCTGGGCATCGCGAGGGACGAGGTGCACGTGTTCAGCGTGCAGGTGAGACAGGCCAAGCCGCTGCTGACGGACGTTCGCTTCGCCGCCCGCGGCCAGCACCACTACTCTCCCGTCAGGCTCAACGGCCTGCTGCTCATGCACAGAGAGGCCGTGAGTACCGCTCCCATCTCCTCGTCAGCTCCTGTCAGAGTCGCTCGTGAATGTGCACCACTCGTGCAGGATGTTCACGGCACATACAGCCAGCTATTTCGTAATCAATCGTTGGGAAATAATCGCTACCCATACCTACATACGCGACTGACAAAAAGTTTTACACCACCGGAATTTCCAAGTTACCAAGTTGCCCACGGCCCAAGAGGAAGTATGTGATGAAAATACACTCTATCTACATAAAACACCACGCCGAACTTTACGAATGTGTATTTGTAATGCACCTACTGTCTCAGGAAACATCCTTCATGTGCAACAAATTACAGGTGGTGCAAAACTCTTTTCGAGTTGTGTATACGTTACAGTGCACATTGACACGAGGGCATCCAGTTAAGTTTGGCAGCGAAAGAAATGAAAATAGTCTCAAGCCTCGGAGTTGTATTGCGAGCGTAATGTTTTAATTGATGTCCGTTGAGGTAAGCGTTTCTCGTTTTATTAACACTTTGAGTGCCATACAGATTGACCGAGAATGAAGACAAGCTAGAAGTGATTCACTTATATTCTGTTGATCTCTATATTCACACTTACAGCCATGATATAACACCTGACAAGCTTACAATACTGAACAACGTTCATAACTGGCCGGCTCTCTACCAATATAATGCTGAGTTCAAAGTGTCCTAAACCAATGTTCTTTCCTACGTAGAATAATATACAATCCGTCGTGTTCAGTTGAGTAACTTACACTTTGCCTGTTGCTAGCGTAATTGTAGATAACCCTACGAAAACTGCTGGCGAAGTAATTTTTCTTCGTCCATGTCTTCAAAGAATGGGGANGGCGTAATTGTAGATAACCCTACGAAAACTGCTGGCGAAGTAATTTTTCTTCGTCCATGTCTTCAAAGAATGGGGATAACGTAATGTTACGGAAAATTCTTCACAACTCACTCAAATTCAGGCGACGTAATATTACGTCTGCCGCACTCAGTGCGTTAACGTTACAGTAAAAATTTGCATATAAGTAACGCGTTTACATAACTAACAATTCCACAATTTCACTTGGATGGCGCATGAACAAAGTATCAGGCCCATGGCAATGTTAAATTTATATTGTGGAAGGATACAGCGTAATCAGAGAAGATGACTCTGAGCAGAGCCTTCAAAAGTTCTCAGTTTACCGCCAGCAGTCTATAATTGAGCACTTTTGAAAACTCTGCTTGTGTCATTTTGTATCCTTCAACTATAGTCTATTCGCGGTTTCTTCACACTTTTTTAATCAAACTTATAAAAAAANTTGTGTCATTTTGTATCCTTCAACTATAGTCTATTCGCGGTTTCTTCACACTTTTTTAATCAAACTTATAAAAAAAACACTCCAAATAGACGTGCTTGGTTGATTCCTAAATATGTTATTTATCGCAAGCGTTTTATACTTCTATTAACAAAAAAGTACATTATTTTTTGTTCAATTGAATTTTAATTTTAATTTTATCCATTAATAGCAATACTGAATTTGTAACTAATATGGATGAAGACAGAGAGAATATGTATGTGTTGGTAGCGCGTAATAATAAATAGTTATTATNTTGTGTCATTTTGTATCCTTCAACTATAGTCTATTCGCGGTTTCTTCACACTTTTTTAATCAAACTTATAAAAAAACACTCCAAATAGACGTGCTTGGTTGATTCCTAAATATGTTATTTATCGCAAGCGTTTTATACTTCTATTAACAAAAAAGTACATTATTTTTTGTTCAATTGAATTTTAATTTAAATTTTATCCATTAATAACAATACTTAATTTGTAACTAATATGGATGAAGACAGAGAGAATATGTATGTGTTGGTAGCGCGTAATAATAAATAGTTATTATGGAAAATAGTATTGCGCACGAATGCGTTGTGTTGGCCCTTTGGTGTAATTTTCTAAACTTTGTTTGTATGAGATGGAGGAATATCCTGGAAGTAGAACTTTATCAGGGCTTCAGTTAAGTTGGAAGTAACCATGAATGGATTGACATTAACATTACCATTGACCATCTTACTTTATTCACGCATCATTCTAGTAAAGCGGTGGTAAGAAGTAAATTCATTAATAAAATGCCGATTTCTGCTCTTAATCCCCTGTCGCACTGTCAAATTTTCGCCTTCGACTGTATTCGACAATAAAATTTGAAGACTAAATAAGGCCATTAAATTTTTCCTTGCAAAAAATAATTTTGAATGTGTTTGAAAATGTCACTGTCAAATTCTTTTACCGGGAGAATCTAATTTGAATTGTTATTTAAAAATTATTTTGTTTTTCCATGCAGTCCATTACAAGAGGAAATGTAAGGAATGTTGTAATTTATTGTCGCTTCTTTATTAAATTCAAGTATTATTTGTCAGAGATGTTTCCTGCAAAATACAATTTAATGCTTCTGAGTTCGTAATATTATGTGCAAGATCCACTTAAAATAGCATTCATGCCCAGACAGCTTCTACATAAATTAATTATCTTCATAACCTACTTAGTTTCCAGCAATTGTTCATTATTTTAGAGTTTCTTGACGTCCACTTTTATCGTGCACGATTCTGATTGGCTGAAATCGTTAAACATCGAGAAATTTTTACAGACTGTCCAATCTTCAAACGTTTGATGGAAACTGAAGCCATCCAACTTTCTCAGAAAAATATCCCGGCTTTTATGACGTCATAACTGTCCAACTTTAATTGACCAAACTTATTGGAAGCAGTTTGACATTTGACAGTGTGACAGGGGCTTTGTGTATGTAAAACAAGAACTATGAATTTATTTGCCATATATTTACATAATACATTATCAGTGCAGAATCGAGTCTTGTTACTATTTTTTTATAACTTTGCCACCAACTTACGGTAACTGTGAACTTGCATGCTGCTGTGTACTGCGGCATACGCATAGTTATGGGCAGTGATTTTTTTTTTTTCAGAGATTGATTTTGAAAGTGCTTACTATACCACGAACAGCCTTTACAGAGTTTCTGGAAGTAGGCAGGTAGTAAAGTAGTTTGTGTTTAACAACTCGTCGACAGTGACGTCAACATTCGAGACGGAGCAAGTCGCTTAGAGAAGAAGTAACGGGGCGGGAATCGGCCACGGTCTGTAGAAGGAAGCCACCCCAAGGATTTTCCTGGAGGGATTTCGAAAAACCACGATAAACAGAAATCAGGATGATCAGATCGGGAATCGAACCCGGTTGCTCCCGAATGAAACTCCAGTGGTGTACAACTGAGCGCACCTCGCTATTTTGGGGATTAATTGCTGTGTCTTAAGATAAGCCCTTTAGTCAAGCACGTGCTGAAAACCATAATGTCAAATTTTTGTATGATTTAAAAGAAAACAATAATTGGTGTATCAGCAGGAAGAAATTTCAGATCTTATTCATACAACATTGTAGTTTTATTGCTGTATTTTGCGATTATTGCCGTCCATGAACTTTGGTTCACTTCTGCTGTGCCCCTGTGAATAATCCAACTTCAGTCTTACTGCTCTTATGTACTAGTTACAGTTCTGTTATCAAGTCTGCACTCCACATTACCCTCCACAGGCAGTTCAGTTCGTATTCTCCACTTGAATCAATAAAAGAACAGGTTTCTGACCCTCTGAAGTGCGTGAAGCATATATTTCAAGGAATAATGTATATCACTCAAGAGGCAAACCAAAATCAAAAACTGTTGTGAGCCCGAACTTTAAAGATTGTGGTTCTTAAATAAAAGCCCTTACATTTATTCGCATTTAATAGTTTTCATTGCGTTTTCAGACGTTACAGTTGGCGTGTGACTAAGTGTTGTATAGGTATAACTAGGTAAGACTAGGTATAACAACTCATGTTGTTATACCTAACTCCATTTTAGGCACTAGAAATGTCGTTTTCTATCCTGAAAGCAACTCTGATCGAATAGTTTACTAGGCATTTAATAAATAATAAAGTCGTTCCTTTGCTAAAAATCGATACGTAATTTCATGCTATACTTTTAATCATATCGATTAATATTGCACAAGAAAGGATACTTCATTTCATGATGCTGTGCCCCAAACTCTTCTTCGACTTAGTCGTTATACCAAAAGTAACGTAATAACAGCATGTACAAGCATTCACAGATTGTGTGCGATATGAAGAGGAAAATTTTCATACACAAAACACTTAATCATAAATGTATCCGTTATATTATAAACTTTCAGTGTTAATGTACCTGTCATGCGTCAGGATCCGTTTTATCTTNAATCATAAATGTATCCGTTATATTATAAACTTTCAGTGTTAATGTACCTGTCATGCGTCAGGATCCGTTTTATCTTTTTGTTTTACTGATGGTTCTGCATTTGACATTATTCATAACAGGTTTGACTTTCATAAAGTATGTGCAAGATGTGTTCCAAAACAGCTCACCGAAGAGCACGAGTGCAATCGTGTGACAATCTGTCGAAACTTACTGGACCACCAAGCGTGAGGTGAGATTTTTTTTATACGAATAGTCACTGGATAGGAAACGTGGATCAACCATTTCGAACCAGAGAGAAAATGCCAGAGCACTAAATGGAAACAACCCGAATCACCAGCGAAAAAATTAATCAAGAATCAACCCTCCGCTGCTGCATTACTTGGAGAAGGGCTCAACAGTAAACAGTGCGTGTTACAGTGAGATGTTGTGCAACGAGCTGAAGCCTGCAATTCGATCCAAACGCTGAGGTCTATTGTTGAAAGGTGTTCTTTTGTTAAATGAGAACGCGCGCCCGTATACTGCCACCCACACTGTTAAAACCCTTGAAAACCTGCGTTTTTAGATGTTGGAGCATCCACCATTCAGTCCTGATCTCGTCCCATCGGATTAAAATATTTTTGGTCCCCTTAAAGATGCCTTGCAGCGCCGCCGATTCACCACTGATCAACAAGTAAAGACAGCGGTGCATATGTGACTTGCTGCTCAACAAAAAACGTTTCTTTTTCTGGTGGTATTAGGAAGCTTGTGCGACGACGGACCAGGTGCATTCAAAAGCAAGGGGACTATGTTTAAAAATAAGGTTCTTGTAAATATTCTACTGTTTTAATAAAGTATAAAAATTGTGTGCAGATACTTTTTATCTTACGCTGGAAAATTGCACATGAAATATATTTGGTACAATTATCATTAACACTGAGAATTATCACTTCAACCATTGAATATTGAGATTAATATAGATGGAAAGAGGAACTCATCGTAAATATTCGCAGCATTTTTTTTTTATTCTAACACTGCAACTGCTGGCACCATTGTGAAGGTAAACCATTGCTTCGTCCCTTGTTGAGAAAGACAAATTTATGCACCCTCTGTGATCTCTTAGTGATAAGGGGGATATTTACGGAAACAGAAGGAAATAAGGCATCACAAATATGCCTTGTGTCAAGTGTCTAAACACGGGAAATTTTTGTAATGTCTTCACACTTGGGTAGCTTTATTTACTTTTTTTTCATATCTCAGGCCTTTGTCCAATTAATTGCTTATAGCTATTTCATGGTTAAGAAAGCACTTCTGAAATAAACCTATTAATGAAGTACCAGCCCACACCTTCATATATTTTAAAGTAAAAACTAACTGAAATTCACTCAGTAGAGTTGGCAGCGAAGAAGTAAAATAATTACGAAACTAAGCTTCGTATTGAAATTGTTATGTTCACAAATTATGGACACAGAAATTTTTTTTATATAACATCGTCGATATGTAATAGAATTAAAAAGGTTAATAACACTGACCAATAAAGGAATCCCAATGATTAAAACGATCTTTATTCAAAAGTTCGTTCCGAGCACAGCAGGGCAGACGACAGAAACATCCATGGACGAATGGCACGCAAGAAAAAAACAGTCTTAAGTAGGTTATATGATGAACTCTGACTGCAATGCAGGATATACACTGCCTGTATGAGGAGGTCGATGAGCTCTTGAGACACCATGACCCTTTCCTTTAGTAGCGCGGATCACAGCTGCGAAGTTGTTATAGGCGGCTGACTACATGCTGCCAGGCGTCTCCCGACAACATCTGAGATGCGTTCCACTGCGTTCCACGTAGACAGTGTAGGCCAATCCATGCGGTGAATATCTTCGCTTTACAACAATGCAGTAACAGTCATTTTACGATGAGGAGTAGCATTGTCGCCCATTGAGAAGGGACTCGGGACCCACAGAACCTTGGAAAGACTCTTAAAAGAAAGGAGATCCTCGGTACAAAAGCGGTCACCAATGACGGAACCTCCTGGGTACGGCCACCAAGAATTATGCCTCGTCAAACGAGAGCTCCACCACATGCAAACCGGTATCTGTCTACAATTATGTGTGATTGCGTGTTTGTCACCCTCTCCTGATATGAAGACGTTCGAAATCACTTGTAGGACGAAAGTGGCTCTCGTCCATAACGAGCACTCAGGTCCACTGATGAGCTCTCCAGTCCTAGTTTCCGTCACGACAGCTAAAGTAGTCTCTGATGAGTTAGTCATCGTACTGATCGCCGAGCGAACAGATCACCTGTGTGTGCAGTCTCCTTCGGCCACCTTAAGGCGCGACATTGGGCGTCCAGTAGTGAATTGCACGTGTTTTACGATTTCACCTGCTGTTTGCAGTCGATTTCTCCTCGCCTGTAGGACAGTATGTGGTCCTTCGTCACCGCGGTGGTCGGGGACAACTAAAACTTTAGTACAGCTGTTCCTACTGTTAGAAATGCCGCCCAATCTTATATGACACTATGCTGTATGCGATCCCAAACTCTTCGGCCACACTAGCTATATTTCGACATTTTTACAAATTCCCAACGATTCTAACTTAGGTAAAGTCATCCAGATGTTGTCTACTGGACTGTATTGGCCACATTAAACAGTAACTCAACGTCGTTCAACCTGATGTGCACCGTTCATTAGCTTATACTGCAATGCTGGGCATACAGCATCACGCTCGTGCTTTATACTCTTCGCATACGCCCACAGTACGCCATGCTGCATATATGGGCATGTCCTACCGTACCCTACCCTATGCGATCTGTTTTTTTTCCTGCAATGTTGTGTTAATTCCTGGATTTCCTCATTAATCTTTGCTCTTCAATTTTTGCACCATGTGTATTTACGCTCCTAACAGTTTCACAGTTCCACTTGATCGGCGCATGGAAGTGATCGGGCCCATGACAGTGTTAATTTTAGATTTTTTGGAAGAATAAATTATGATCGAGAAGTAAATATGTGGCATGCAGAGTTTTCAAAAGTGATCAGTTAACACCTAACATCCTATATCAGCTTGTAGTCGTTTCTTATTGTTTTTGTGAGATTGTGCAGACTGTGGAGAGTAGAATGGAGAGTAGAGTGGAGAGATTTTGGCGGCTCTTAACGTGAAGGTTTTGAGAGCCGATGAGGGTTAAGTGAGGCGAGTATGGAGCAGCGTCAGAATGCGAGGATGGGGGAAATAGGAGATCCCCGAGAAAACCCGCTTACCAGCAGCATCGTCCGGCTCGATTACCACATACGGAAATCCGGGGGCGACCCTGCCAGGAATCTAACGTGGTTCGCCTAGGTGGGAGGTGAGTAGTCTGACTACTACACCACCGCTGCGGTGTAGACTGTGAGGTGCGGTGTAATTGGGGTTAGTGTGAGACTTGAGAGAGAGAGAGTGTGTGTGTGTGTGTGTGTGTGTTTTGAACAGATGGAGAGGCACGCGGGCGTGAACATCACGATGGTGGGCATCAACGAGTGCCTGGTGGAGGGCCAGCCGTGCGCAGGCAGCTGTACCAACGTGCTGACGGTGGGCGGCTCGCCGCACCTCGTCGACGCCAACAGGACGGCGCTGGTCGGCGTCACGGTCCGCCAGTCCGCCGAGTGCTGCTGCGGCGCCAGGAACTTCTCCGGCCGCGAGACCTGCCTCGCCAACCCTTGCCTCAATGGCGGAAACTGCTCTGAGGACACGTTTGGCATTAGGTAACACGCACACTCTTCTTTAAGTCTCTTCAAGAGTCGCGAATTATTTTCTACTTTTTTACTTGAATACAACCTTAACAGTTTAAAGATTACAATCGAGTGTAGCTCGAGAAATGCTATTTTAAAAATGTATTTTTCCTTGAAAGAATAACTTACATGTATTCAATATGTCGCAAAAATTCGTGTCAATACTTGGGGGAAACAATCCTCTTTACTACAGCTCCCATTACATAATGTGCATTGTATGGCCCACTGGATGGATCATCGTTGTGTTGAATGCCATCGCAGCTATCGTGTGCACACCAGAACATTATTAACTGCACAGAAATCGATTACACATGTGTGAAAGCTTTTCGACAGCATATTGCAGACTGGAAATAAGTGTTAAAATGCGCCCCATCAGCACGGATGCATGCGTCAACCCGCCGTTGCGTGGACTTCTGGATGCGTTGATGTATCTCTGGAGAATTCCTTATCATATGAATAGTCCAGTCTCTGAATCTACCCATATCCGACTGATGCACGCGCGACATTCATAGCTTCCAGCTCGATGCTATTCCAAACAGTGTGCTGCGTCCAAGATTAAACGGTCGGTTCGACACTTTAGGAATAGGGCTGCCATCACATTACAGCTGTGATGGCATTTCACACAAGCATGATCCAGCCCTCAGCCATACAGTGTGTGTTGTGTAATGGGAATTGTAGTAAAGAAACGAAGAGTTTCCGGACCTAAGTTAATATAGCATTTTTTCCTCTCTATACGTGAGGATTGTTTCCCCGAAGTATTAGCTTGTATTTTTCCAACTATTGCTTAGTGGGACATTACAACACTGCAACTCAGCAACAATAATTTCCATGGCCAAAAAAAATTAGTTTGTTTTAACCGCTTAAAAGAGCACGATTGATGGTAAAACTGTTTACGCAATACAAGACATTTAATTGGGAAATAAATATATTCGGCAGCCCATTTGTTGATAAAGATCCAGTAATGAACGTTTCACGGTACAGCAAGTTTGCCTGGTACCATGTGGACCAGGATGGCGATGGTAAGAAGGAGTACAAAGACCAATGTAACCAGTGTCCCTGCAGTATTGGATATAGTTTGCTCACTTCTAACTTGCCTTGGAGGCCTGTAAATGTGTGCAGGTATCTAGGTGTTAAAAAATCAGACCGACGCACGTACATAGGAGAACAATCCGTAAGCCAGCCGAAGCGGCTGCTGCACCTTGAAAGGGGTGGGTTGGTGCCTCAACTGACGTTGCACAGGTCGCGAAGTTATCACACTACGCTTTATTATACACTAAAGAACCAAAAAAAAACTGGTACACCTGCCTAATATCGTGTAGTCCCCCCGAGCACGCAGAAGTGCCGCAAGACGACGAGGCATGGACTCTACTAATGTCTGAAGGTATGCAGGATGCAATTCACACCATGAATCCTGCAGGGCAGTCCACAAATCCAATCTGTGCCAATTTGAGAAAGGGTTGCACGTCTTTCACGTTTGATTATTCTCGTCAGTCGTCGTTTGTCCCGTTCGTTCACGATTTTTTTCCGGCCGCAGCGATGTCGAAGAAGTGATGTTTTACCGGATTCCCGATATTCGCGGCACACTCGTGAAATGGCCGTACGCGAAAATTCAAATGTTATCGCTACCTCGGAGATGTCCCATCTCTCGTGCGCCGACTATAACACCACGTTGAAACTCACTTAAATCTTGATAATCTGCAATTGTAGCAACAGTAACCAATCTAGCTGCAGGCCGCATCGCGTTAATCTGATTGGTACCATACTTCTGTTATTTGCATACGCAGTCCTATGCCAGTTTTTTTGGCCCTTCAGTGTAGTACTTTATGTAATGCTAAGAGAGACTGTTTATGCAACAAACAGTACTTTGTTTTATTTCTATGTATTTGTGGACTATACACACTACTGTAGTTCCAGAGTAGGGGGTGGATGGGTGGTTCAACTAACTGCACTACTCGTTGTTCGCCACTGGACAAATGGAGTGCCAGGACGGTAACGTCGATGTAACATTTGCGGGCTTATAATTCCTACTCTGTAACGTTGTGGTTAACAACACGATTGAAATAAATGCGATCTCGTTCGATCGGTTATACAACAGTAATGAGAGCAGGACCTTGAGTTGGCGCTGCGCATGGACAAGGCGTAGGAGAAAAATTTGGGGCAGCATATCTCGCGACTCTATGGTGCTAGCACGTTGATTTTGGTGCCAAACGAAAGACTTAGTCTAGATCTTTCGATTGATGTCATGATAGCCAAGTACAGCCATTCGTGGTTTCTTCACACTTTTTGAATCAAACCTTTGAAAAATCACCCCATGTAAGACGTGTTTGGTTGTTTTATCATTATGCTATCTATCACAAGCGTTTTATACTTGTGTTAACGTAAAATAACACAAAAATACTTAATATTTAGTTAAATAAAGAATTTATTTATATTTTATTTAATAATTATATTTGGTTTACTATTAGTGTGAATAAAAACAGTGAGGAATTTGGTGTGTTGATAATGTGTAGTAAGAAACAGTTCTTATGCGCAAAATATTATTACACTGAGTGCGCACAACTGCGGTGCGTTGTCCCTTTGTTTTAATTTTCTAGACTCGATTAAGATTTGTTTTCATGAGGCAGAAGAATATACTTGAAGTAGAACTTTAGTAGGGCTTTAGAAAAGTTGGAAGTAACCATGAATGGAATATATAAAGAATCGCAGATAAAATATTTTCAGGCGCCCGACCGCCCGGCGCACACCGGGCGGTCGGCGCTTTTCAGTAGCACAGCTGTAGTACACATCTCTTTTGCAATGAACATTTTTTTTCAGATGTGCATGCCCTTCCGGTTTGGATGGACCCGCGTGCCAAGAAACGGCCCGCAGTTTCAATGGCGATGGATGGGCTTGGTTCCCTGCTTTGGAAATGTGTGACCATTCTCATCTCAGCTTCGAGTTTATCACCAGGAAATCGGATGGCGTGCTGCTGTATAATGGACCACTGGTTGCACCAGAAGAGGAAGAAATACTGATTTCAGGTTCTCTAAAGCGTAGATGTAACTATACATTTTTTTAAAAAATCTTTACACAAGCCACTTACTTGCATTAAATTTAACTTTTATTTTGTTTGTATATTTGTCAGGGTATTGTACTTTTTATGGAAAAGAAATTTTTATTAACATGCTGACTTTCTTTTGCAGATTTTATTTCTGTAGAACTTGACAAAGGGACTCCAAGACTTCTGGTGGACTTTGGATCGGGAACTTTAGAGCTTAAAGTCATGACTAAGAACAGTCTAGATGATGGAGAATGGCACCGTATCGATGTCTTCTGGGACACACAGGTTTTATTCAATCCTACTTTATTAAAATAGTAGTACAATACTTCTTATTGTGTATAGCATTTTTCTTTTCATACTACGACGTCAAGAGGTAATAAATATACAAATGAAATTTGTTATTTGAAAAATTTCCTTAAACACATTTAAAATTTGCCTTTAGAAACTATGTTATTTTATATTGTATTTTTTTCTACAATGCTGTAAGCTAGTTTGTTGCAATTTATTCTAGTACTCTAAAACTACACTAACCACGCATATTTTAACAAATAATTATTTTTAGAATGATACAACACATCTATATTTTCTTGGCCCATTAAACTGTTTTAAATAAAAAATTTAAGGACATCATCATATTCAAAATGAAACGTGGCAAGTAATAGTTTACACACAGGTATAAAGACTGGCAAAAACAGAATTGCTTGCTGAATTTTTAAAAATAATTCAAAATCGCATTTTATGTAACTACTATACGGGTATTCATAAACATTAAAAGGGTAATTTATTGCAATTGAAATTAATTAGTATATTAAATAGTTTTTCTTAACTACACGTGACAATTCCTGGAGTTCTGGGAACTTATAAAATCTTTGGAAAAAAAAATTGATCACCATGAACGAGTCACGCGAGTAAAACGAAGGTTACCACACAGTATCGTCATAGCCTGACATGTGTCCCATTTGTGTTAAATGCGGTTTGCTTGCGCGGATGTGCCACTAGGGGGGGCATACGTGTATTGCCGTAATGCATAGCTGCAAGACACTAAATAAAGCCTTAGTAGCAGTGTGTGCAGTGTGAGCCACAGAGCCAAGTTCAGTGAACACGCAGCATGCCCCGACGGTACATTCTACAAGCCTTTCTCCAGCTAAATGAGTTTGAGAGAGGCCGCATCGTCNAACACGCAGCATGCCCCGACGGTACATTCTACAAGCCTTTCTCCAGCTAAATGAGTTTGAGAGAGGCCGCATCGTCAGCCTCCGAGAGGCAGGTTGGACTTTTCGGTGCATTGCTAGCCACTTGAACCGTTATTCTATCACTGTGAGTAGGTGTTCGACGCAGTGGGAACAGAAGGATACACACACCCGTCGAGAAGGCTCAGGTCGACCCCGGCGGACCACCAACACAGGGGATAGTTTCATCATGCGAAAGGCAAGCTATCCACGGGCGTCGCTGCGTACCATCCAGGGACATATCACGACAGCTGGGGATACGCTTGTGTCCACCAGTACCATGTCCATATGGCTATCAGAGCGGGAGCTGTCGTCTTGGCCTCCCTTATGACGTCTACCATTACGACTTGAGCGTCGCCGGGCACGTGTGACGTTCTGCAGGGAACNAACACGCAGCATGCCCCGACGGTACATTCTACAAGCCTTTCTCCAGCTAAATGAGTTTGAGAGAGGCCGCATCGTCGGCCTCCGAGAGGCAGGTTGGACGTTTTGGGTGCATTGCTAGCCACTTGAACCGTTAATCTATCACTGTGAGTAGGTGTTCGACGCAGTGGGAACAGAAGGATACACACACGCGTCGAGAAGGCTCAGGTCGACCCCGGCGGACCACCAACACAGGGGATAGTTTCATCATGCGAAAGGCAAGCTATCCACGGGCGTCGCTGCGTACCATCCAGTGACATATCACGACAGCTGGGGATACGCTTGTGTCCACCAGTACCATGTCCATATGGCTATCAGAGCGGGATCTGTCATCTTGGCCTCCCTTATGACGTCTACCATTACGACTTGAGCGTCGCCGGGCACGTGTGACGTTCTGCCGGGAACGGGCAGCGTGGCAGCTTGGGTACTGGCGACGGGTGGTGTTCAGCGACAAATCACGGTTTTGTCTGGTTACAGACGACTGCCAAATTCGAGTCTGGAGATGCTATGGCCAGCGTCGTGATCCACGCTTCATTGTACAGCGACACACAGTCCCAACGAGAGGTGTCATTGTGTCGGATGCCATTTCCAACCAACGATCCCCGCACCCCACTGGTAGTGATTGAAGGATCCCTGATGGCGCGACGATACATCCAGGGAATTCTGCGACCATGTGTACTCTCCTTCCTGGTGCAGCTTGACAACCCCATTTTCCAGCACGACAATGCCCGGCCTCACACAGCACGGGAATCTCTGGCCTACCTTTGTGATGTCAACCTGCTTCCTTGACCAGTAAAGTCCCCAGACCTCTTGCCAATCGATAAAGTTTGGATCCAGATTTGACGGAAACTTCAGCCAGCAACAAGTACGGCGGATTTGGAGGGTCAGTTGCGCCAGTTGTTGCAGGATCATTCCCAGGAGAACATTCTATGTCTGTATGTTTCCATGCCCGACCTTGTCACGGGTGGTCCAACACAATATTAAGTACATCCTGCAAGTGTTGGTCCCCTGCAATACATGCATGATGTGGTACGACATTGTGATGTTCTCTGTATACATTGTAATGATGCACGTCAAGGTATTGACGGATGGAAATTACCACTCAGTTAGCTCAGTTGGTAGTAACATGAAAT
The DNA here is from genome assembly GCA_002778355.1 of Clitarchus hookeri. NCBI lineage: Eukaryota > Metazoa > Arthropoda > Insecta > Phasmatodea > Phasmatidae > Clitarchus > Clitarchus hookeri. Next base: position 281,225 of record NQII01002821.1, on the reverse strand, counting down.
TTTAAAGGCGCCAATAAATATAAATAAAGTTCAATGTCTGTTTATTACTCTGTACTTTTATTGATCATTCCAATGAAACCGTTCACATACAATCGTCAGGTATGCAGAGTACGAACCAGTTTATAGGCAAACCAACAGAGTAGTGCCACAGTAGTTTAATTATTCATTTACTTCTCGAGAACTTGCCTCGCAAGAAAATACAACGCCAGCGACCTCCCACACCGGCGGAGAAATAAACGAGCAAGTTCCCGTTTGCCGGTGTGGGGGTTATTCGCCGCTCCCGACGCGGTCTCGGCGAGTACTGGTTATCGACTGGCCGTTGTTACCTCTCTTTTGGGCGATAGACACGCAGAGTATTTATGCTGCAGGCCTATCGCCTCCCCTCTCCACAGATAAGGGGATGGCTGCCGGCCCATATTAACTGCATCTTCGATAATTGAGATTTGGAGTGATGAGTCTGTTTATATGCCTGGCTAAGAGATGTTACAGAGCTTGTTGCACGAANATACTGGTTATCGACTGGCCGTTGTTACCTCTCTTTTGGGCGATAGACACACAGAGTATTTATGCTACAGGCCTATCGCCTCCCCTCTCCACAGATAAGGGCATGGCTGCCGGCCCATATTAACTGCATCATCGATAATTGAGATTTGGAGTGATGAGTCTGTTTATATGCCTGGCTAAGAGATGTTACAGAGCTTGTTGCACGAANATCGATAATTGAGATTTGGAGTGATGAGTCTGTTTATATGCCTGGCTAAGAGATGTTACAGAGCTTGTTGCACGAATAATAGGCGAAGAGGAATATCTGACTTGTGGAGTGGAGCGGAGAGATTTAGGCCACCTCTTAACATCGAGGTCTTGAGAACCGATGAGGGTGAAGTGAGGTGAACAAGTGAGGTCAGGAAAAACGGGAGATCGCCGAGAAAACCCGTCGACCATTGGCATCGTCCGGCACGATTCCCACATGCGAAAATCCGAGAGTAACTCCGCTGGGAATCGAACCATTCTTGCCTAGGTGGGAGGCTAATAGTCTAACCACTACACCAACGCGGCTTTCCGTTTAGCTTTTGAAATTTCGGAAGACCATAGGATTCGGTTCTGCTGTACTTGACTTCTTTTGTGAATTAATACTTGGTGATGAGTTTCTTGGTTTTCATTTTAGCATGCAAGATTGGATTGCAGTTGACTAATTTGTACGATGGATAGTTCTAATGTGAACAGGATACTATTTTTTTCTTATAAAACACCAATATTTACTAAAGACCATTCACGGTAAAATGAGCACTTCTGAAATCCACCTTTGGAAAATTGTACTGCCCATAAATGAACATATTTTAACGGACACACTCACTGGCATGCGCCCAGTAAAGTTGGTAACGACGGATANGTACTGCCCATAAATGAACATATTTTAACGGACACACTCACTGGCATGCGCCCAGTAAAGTTGGTAACGACGGATATGACATAGTTCCATGCCTAAACGTTGAATTAGGTGTTAAATAAACATTTGTGAATTCTGAAATTATTTTGCTTTTTNTGACATAGTTCCATGCCTAAACGTTGAATTAGGTGTTAAATAAACATTTGTGAATTCTGAAATTATTTTGCTTTTTGATTTTTAATACATATAAAGTGTATGAATTAACAAATATGAAAAATATTTACTTTTCTATTGATGTGTTTTCTAATAATGTATTTTCTAATAATGTGTTTTCTAATCATTTCACTTGACCGACGCACGAATGAAGTGATGAGGCCTATGGTAATGTTAATTTTGGAAGAATACGCAATGTGCAAGCAGGGCTTTCAAACGTGCTCAGTTTCCCGCGAACAGCAAATGGTAATCCTGTTTCCAAGTAACATGTTTTCTACAGGTAACGTAGAATAAAAAAGTAGTAAGTAACGTTCGAAGTACATTGTGTCATGTTAAGTAGGGAGGCCCGAAAAGAGCCCCATGCCACTTGGCCTGGGTGGCCTTGCGGAGGTAGACTAGCAGGGGAGAGTCGCGCACGTAGCGAGGTGTCTATGGGAAAACACTGGAGCAGGCGCACGTCACGTGGTTGCAGGACGTGCAGCTGGTGGTGGACCTGTGCCGCACAGCGGACGTGTCGGAGTCTGAGGACGAGCCACTGCCGCAGTTTGACGGCTCGAGCTGCCGGGCGGGTGGCGCCGTGCCGCCCTTCGACGAGTTCCTCGACGTGAGCGCGCNTCTACCGCTGGCAGTTCGCGCCGCGCGGCCAGCCCTTCCACGGCTGCATCAGGAACCTCGTGCACAACAGCAAGGTATGGTCAGGTGGCTGTCAACAGGCGGATAGCACTTTAAAAGTCCTGCTTGTGTGCAGTTTGTGTATTCTTCCGCCATATGTAAAATTAACATTTTCATTTTTCCGAGCACTTTATTCATGCGTCGGCCAAGCGAAACTGCAAAATTATTAGAAAAAAAATATTTTTAAAATTTGCCAAATGTATTTCAAAACCAAAAATCAAAAACAATTATTTCACTATTCCCAAATGTTTCAATTTGACGTTAAGACATAGAACTACTTTCCCTCTATCATCACCGACTTTATTAGACTATGACAGTCAGTGTGTCCGTAAATATATGTATTCGAGCATTTGAAAAGTGTCTCTGCCCCCTACCAGCATATATTTGGACGGACACTTTGACTGGCATACATCCAATAAAGTCGGTAACATCAGGTGTATATATGTATAATACCCAACAAAACTGTTTTACACCCTACGCTGGACAACCTTGTGCTAGGTATTACGGGAAAAGGAATCTCCTTAAGATTAGCAACCACGTGCAATACTCTAGGCATCAAACTAATTGCTTAAGGGCATCGCCCTTACTTTTCTGGTTAATTTCGTGATAATAAGGTTAAGGGACATGTATTCCTTTTTACACATTAACTTCGATAAATCGTTAACTAAAGTTTATGTTTACAAATTACCAGGTATATAGTTGTAATTTGGAGTGTGTGTAAAACTATTCGAATTAAGTTTTCTCATCTGGCCTCATCCATAAGCTTTAGTGGCATTTGGTAACGAGTAATTTATTGAAAAACACGGTTTAATGTGTACATAGTAAGTAGACTTTTTAATTAAACCTTTGAAAAATGTCAGTGCCCCTGCCTGCAAACGTTCTAACAGGCACACTGAGTGGCAAGCGCCTAGTAAAGTTGGTAACTACGAGAGGGAAGAAGATCCATGTCTTAAAATTCAATGAAGTGTTTTATAAACATTTGTGATTACTTAAATTATTTATTTTGGTTTTTGTTTATTTAAAGCATATAAGTGTAGTAATTAGCAAATTAGCGAAATATTTTCACCGATGAGCCATTACATAATGACCACCCCGACCCGCGAACATTTTTCACACAGAGGGATACACGTGACAAGCTGGCAGCATTCTATACGTAGGGCAAGTACACATGCTCACTGTTATTAGTGTCTGTGACGTCAGAATGGGAAAAGCGACCGATCAATACGACACTGGCAGCGGTTAGAGTTGATAGCACGGCACCTTGGTACAAACATCTCCGAAAAGATTCATCTTGTTGGTTGATCTCGTGTCGCTGTTGTGAACGCGTATCAAAAATGGTGCAACGATGAAGAAACAATGACATGTCGTTCACTATTGTGTCGACCACGGCGCATTGCTGCAGAAGGGAAGCAAATTCTGTCGTGCATTATTTGGAGCGACCTACAGGGCCATAATTATAGAAATCGCACAGAAACGCAGCAGTTGTGACTAGGACAATGTTCCATGGCACACGGTTCATCGAACACTGCTGCGGATGAGACTGCGGAGTCGAAGACCCACTCGTGTCCCCATACTAAGTGCACGTCATCTACAGCAGCGCATGAGGTGGTCACGATATCATCCACACTGGACTGGGTATGATTAATTGGAAAATGGTAACTTGGTCCTATGAATCCCGATTCTTGGTTCATCATATCAAGGGCGAAGTGTGTATACGCCCATTACCATCGGAGGGTATGGCACCTGGGTGCATGCCGGAGGAGGAGGTGGTATGATAGTCTGGGCTATGTTTTCATAAAAAACATTTATACCCATTATTCGGTGCACCAGTTTCTGACAGCTCTTCGATATCTGGACGTTAATGGGGACCGAGTTCGTCCGTTCATGTCAACAGTGCCACTTTCATCAGGACAGTGCGCCGTGCCACACTGCCAGGATTGTGAAGGACTGATTCGTGAAACATGAAAGAGTATTTGCGTTAATATACTGGTGCCAAAATAGCGCGGATCTGAACCCAATTGAAAATTTGTGGTTCGGCTTGGAGAAGTGGGTTCGTGCTACAAACCACCACCCCACACTGTACGCCAACTGGAGTACCTGCTGTTGCGTTTGTATTATTAGATACCCCAGAATACCTTCGCCACCTCGTTGAATCGATGCCTCGCCAAGTAGCCGCGGTTCTGTGGGCTTAAGGTTGTCCTATACCGTATTGGGAAGGTGCTCATAATGCAATGGTTCATTGGTGTACTTGTCTGGTAATTTCACTTGACCGACATACGGATAAATTGATCAGGTAAATAACAAAATTTTACATCTGGTCGAAGAGTACACGAAGTGCATACAAGTAGACCTGAAGCAACATGTTTTCAAAAGTGCTGAGTTTACCGTGAACAGCCTATGGATAACCTCACTGTGCGCACTCGCAGCCTGACCCTGGCTCTGAGGCGTCCAGTGCCATTAGCTTGTTCGCGATTGGTTGGCCACTTTTCAAATCAACTTTGTGAAACATTCCCTGCCCTTAATTGGTATTTATTTTGTGCCACAGTAGACTTGCCATTTGAAAATGTGTGCAGTTCGGCCAGTTATATATGGAAGTTACTTTTGAAACTGTCTAATAAGAGGCAGTGTGTTGAAATTTTGCTAAACAAGATATTGACCACCGTTTAGTGCAATATGTTCCATTGCTGAGGTCTTCATTGCCTCGCCAATTCCGCAGGCCATCGGTGCACATCAGAACTGTAATGTATGGCAGCCTGTTCAATCGTGTGTGTATATGTGTATGAGTGTGTATGTGTGTATGTATGTGTGTATGTATTTGTGTGTATGTGTGTGTGCGCGTTATGGACGACATCTCGAAAAAGATTATTTCCAATGATCACTCAGTGTTTGCGTTATTTATTTATGTACATAATTGCAGCACAAATATGACTTATGTGTATTCACTTGTAATTTTTGGTAAGCAAATAATGTTTTACAAAATTGTGAGACTGTGCCTCTAAGTGGACAGTTTCAGAAGTAACTTCCATAAATACTTGCCGAATTATACAAATTTTACAATGGTAGTTCTACTGTGCCCCGCCTTATATTTTAAAGAACATGTTGATTGACATACTCCCAGTAATTTGGCAGGGATATTAGAACAGTAGTTCCATATCTCAAATTTTCTTTGAAAACATTATGTATAAATTTGTTGACACTGAATTTATTTAGTTTTGTTTTCTGTACTCTGTAAAAGTAACAATCACCATATTAGTAGCATATATGCGTTCCCAACAATGTAAATGGTTCTTCTTGATCAGTGCTGATGGCAATGAAAAATTTACATAATGTGGAAGAATACAAAATGGGAGTGGTCTAGATTGCTCAACTGGCCGCAAACAGCCTGTGCAGTATATTTGAGGACTCAGAATCAAAAGTTGCAAGTCAAGGTTTTCGGGAAATCCAAGTAAGCACATATTTCACATTCTGAAGACCAGTACTATAATGGCTGAAATCAGTAACCCAGTCATAAAATGGTAAGTCGACCAAATGATGACCCTGAGATATTGAATGGTGGTCATATTTAAACAGAAGCTGTTACGTCTGGGTTTTTTGGGTCAAATGTTGTTAAGACAAGCTTCGTACGCGTTCAGTTGGCAGCACTGTGTCACCCGGCTTGCAGCACCTGGCTTCGCTGCAGATTGCAAAATGGCAGACTAGGATAGTGATTCGGGAGACAGCTCCTCAAGTGAGTATCGTTTCGAGGATAGTGGTTCCGAATATGTACCTAGTGATGACATAAAATCATGAGAAAGCGATTCAGGATCATTATGTATGGCAGATAACGGGCGTTTTGGATCACAGAAGAATTCAACTATGAATTATGATGAATCTGCGACAGCAGCTCCAAGGCGAGGTGTTTGCGAGGTGTTTGCGAGGTGTTTGCGAGGTGTTTTGGTACACAAAAATGAGCCCTCCACATCAATGCAAGAGCATCGGGGGCAGTGTGAATCACCGTCACGAATATGTGAAGTGAAAACACCGTCACGTGGACGAAAGAGACGGAGGAATCCAGAACAATGGAAACGCTCTAATCGTAAACATTTGAAATCTTCAGGTAAGGCTGCTGTGAAATTTTAACACTTTCGTTAGTATGAACATAAAAATAATGTGTTTAAATGTGGTCGGTCCTTAAGATAGTCTGCATGTACATGTACGTTTGTAAGTTTCCCGACAGAAGTACGATACTAAATTAACATTAAGTTTTGAATACACAGCTGCCACGTATGATGTCTCAGTGATACTATTTTGTGCTGTTTTGTATAGATTCCCAGAGATGTTGCGTCACGGTAGAGTAGAAAATTGTCGAGGTAATATTAGCAGCAAGAGAGTTAATGTTTACGATATTAGTCATGTGAAATGCATTAATATTAAAGTATTTTTCTAATCTATTGTTTTAGGAAAGGCCTACATCGGTTACAAATGTAACACTGTACTTCCACGTGTGTAGATTCGAGATTTTACATTCAGAAGTGGGTGTGCAAAGAAGTTTTCCGGTGATAAAAAATACATAATCTTTAAGAACTTTAATCAACTAGGAAGTCATGAGCAACAAAATGTGTTTCTCCAGGGTTACCTGCAACATAAACGGGTACATACAATATTGCAGTTTATAGCACAGGGGTCCGTTTCATAAAACTCTGTCAAATATTAATATAAACACATAGGCCTAAGTTAGATTATGTACCAAATCCAAAAACTTTATTCGCACCCATAGCACCATAAAATAGTATCAATGTAGAACAACAAATATTTAGGGGTGTGGTTTTATTAGTTCTGTAATAATATTTAAACACTTACATTTTACACTTCATATTTTGCAATGTTTTATCAGTTTCTGGGTATTAACGCACTCTTCATTACTACTATTACTTAAACAGTGCTTATATAAAAGAGGTATTAGGTTACGGCAAAGTCCTATCTTAATTAAAACAATGCCTCTCTGCAGGTTCAGACTCGACGTCCTTGCAAGCCGAATGCCAAACTGAGGCAAACCTCTTACCAATACTGTATCGCATGTGGAGCTCTCCAAGTTAAAGCATGTATGAAGGAATTTCATGCACTACATGGCTTGAAACGAAGAATATTGGAGCGGAAAGTAAAATGTTTGGGTCACTCACCGACAGACATTAGAGGCAAGTATTCTCTCCTGGATGTAAAAAACTGGATCATTGATTGTATCACCAACATAACCACCCTAGACAGTTATTACTGTGGCTCTAAGGGTCTCATTATCAAGTATCTACCTGCTGATCTGACTGTGTCACAGTTACATAAGACTTTCTGGATGAATATCCAAATTTGCAGAAAGATGTCAAATACTTGTTCTTTAATGATATATTCAAACATTTTTGTCATCTAAAATTTGGCCAACATACATTTGGGATACATGCATAGGAATGGATGCACTGTGCATGGCAGTTACTACTGAGCATGCAAGAAAAGATGTCATGCTGGAGGAGAAAAAAAATGCACTGTCAAAAAGCCGAAAATGTTTACACTTATGTACAGGAAGTCAAGGAAGTTTCTCAGAACAGCCCCTCAATACAGGATATTTGTTTCGATTACCAGAAAAATTTATCTCTTCCCATAACAAATTTCTGAAAAGAATATTACAAAAGACAAATGTGACTGCACAGTTTGAGTGTGTGCAACCTGGCTTCCCATGATGCGAGTGTATTTTTGTACTCTGAAATATTTTGTGGCAAATCACCAAATTAAGTTATTAACTGCATGAAGTGGTATGTTGCAAACAAACTTGATCAAGCATTCAGGGAACTACATGTTTTCATTGACAATACTGCATCACTGGGCAAAAACAGAAACAACTTTGCATTTCGGTTGCTTCTTGCTCAGGTACGTTTTCAGAAAGTTTGTTTGTACTTCCCGATCCCAGGGCATTCTTTCAGGCCCATCTACAGAATTTTTAGTCATATTGAGGAGAAGAAGAAGAAGCTGCCAAAATATAAAATCTTAGTCCCTTCCACTTGGGCCAAGTTAATTAGAGAAACTCTACACAGGAAAACCATTGATGTTGTTTATGTCAAACGGCCACCCACCGATAATGGGGAAAATTATGACACTCCAGTTGTTGGATCTATGATTTCAAAGCTGCATTTGATACAGTCCTGTTTAGAAGTGTTCGTGACTTTGCTGCAATCCGGGGTGTCTGTTTCAAAAGAAGAAGTGTACTTGAAATTTGTGCCACATTGCAATCTGTAATTTTTCAACCTCAATCTATTTTGAAGAGAGGGCTGTGGTTGTACGTCTTAAAGAAGGCGTATGATCATGCTAAAGAGACGCCAACCAGCTTCAGTTAAATTAAGAAGGTAAAATATAATGTTCTGTTTTTGCTGGAACATGTTACTCTGCCAGAGGATTCTATGTTATATGGCTCAATGTTGTATGGAAGTGATGTGGAAGATGACTTAGTAGAAATGAAATTGTGTGATTAAAGTAGAGGTCATATAATGAGTCTGTAATTAATTTTTACTACTGTTGTACAGTGAAAAGTTATAATTATAAGTCAGAAGTGAAGCTAAAGAAACACCAGACAGATTTCAGTCAATTATGAAGACATAATTTGATATGTTTGGTTTTATATGTAACACATTACTCTGCCAGAGAGTAATACGTTCTATGACTCGGTGTTGTATGGGAGTGATGTGGAAGATGTCATAGTGGAAATGGAATAATGTGTTATTAAATAAAAGGTCATATAATGGATCTGTGATGGATTTTATTGTAGTAAAGTGAAAACCCCTAACAATTAAGGCTCAGAAGTTGTTAAGTCATGTGACTTAACAACGTTTGACGTGTTTTATGTCATCAGTTGTTCAGTCGTGAGTTGACAATTTGGTGCCACACGTGCTGCATGACACATGCAAGAGCCATATTGTACCACAAGTTCATACACTTCACTACCATTTAGACAAAAAATATCTTATATTTATATTAATATTTTGGTATTTCGAAACATTTTTGAAAACTTTAACTAGCTCTCCTGTAAAATTTAGAAACAATTACTTAGCAACTTTCTATTCTGACTACCTCATTTTATGCGTCTGAAATGTTAATTTCCTTTTGATTACGTGATCTGTCGTACCTAAAATAGAAATAATGTGAAAGTATTTTAAAGTCTTTAACATAAATATAATTAGATAACATTTCAGCTTTTAAAAGAAATGCAAAAGAGAATGTTTGGTAAGGTGTAAAAAAAACTTCCTTTAACACAAGAAAATTTTTTAATTTGTACAAATACAATAAGTTATTTAGTTTTAAATTTCCAAATAATAAACTGGCGTGAAAAATTAAGGACGAGACAGGCTGCCACGCGTAATTTCGTGCAACAGTAATTTAAATAGTTACAAAGCATACCATAACATCGTCGAGATATAAGAGCATGGGAAAGGTGAACAGCACTGACCAAAAAGGAATTTTAAAAATGCAAAGGACCTTTATTAAAATATGGGTTCCGAGCACACCAAGACACAATGTGACAGGTGACAGGCAAGAAAAATGCAGTTCTCAGTAGGATATATGATTACTCCTGGCCGTCTGTTGGTGTTCAATACCAGATAATCGACGACATCTTGAGGCATCACTGTCGATTCCTCTTGTAGTGCCGATAGCAGCTGCGGAGCCATTGCTGACAGCATGATTGAAGGCATCTTCCGACAATGTCTCACACATGTTCGATTGTATTTAGTTCAGGGAACCGTGCGGGGAATATATTAATTCTCCAACAGCTCAGCGACAGAAACTGTGCGATGCGATGTAGTGTTCTTGTCCATGAAGAGGAACTCAGGGCACACAGCACCCCGTAAAAGATACACATGAGGAAGGAGAACCTCCGCACCACAGCAGCCACCAGTGACTAAACCGCCTGGGAAGATGTGGAGCTCCATACGGCCACCAAGCATTATGCCTCCCCAAAAGAGAATGCAACCTACAAACCGGTGCCTTTCGATGATGCTGGAGGGGCGAGAGCGTGTTCCCCGCTCTCTCTAGATGAATAGACGTCTGGAATCGCTAGTGAGAGTGCTGAGCTCCCCAGTTCATGTGTTTCCAGCACCACAACAAATGCCATCTCCGATGAGTAGGCATCAATGGCTCACAGCATACTGGTCGCTGAGCGAACAAACCATCTGCGCGCACTATCCTGGCTGTAGTAACACACGATATCGGGCGTCCAGTAGTGTGTCACATGTATCTTGCAGTTTCACCTGCTCCATGCCATCGATCTCTCTACGCCTGTAGGAGAATATACCTATCCTCTGTCGCCGTAGTTGCTCTTGGAAGACCACTTCTATATCTTCTTTCAGCTGTTCATGTCGTTGGAAATGCCGTCCAAGCTCCTGGCATGATGATGTGTGCTATCCCGAACTCCTCGACCATACTAGCCACACTTCGACCTCCCTCCAACTTCCCAATTATTCAACATCGGGTAAAATGGTCCAGATGTTGTCTACGGGACTATATGTTAACCATATCAGACAGCAACTCTGCGTCTTTCAACCCGATGTGCACAATGCAATAGCATCCACTGTAATGATGGGTCTACTCCATACTCGTGCTTTATACTCTTCGCACATGACCAAATTACGTCGTGCTTCGTATATTCGCTTGTCCTACCGCACCGGAACCTAAGCGATCTCATGGTTTGGATTTCGGTCGGTTCTGCCTACTCGGTCTTCTGTTAAGTTAATTTCTCAATTTCGTCATTCATTTTTGCTCTGTGGTGTACTTGTAGGTGAGGTATGGAAAGGCAAACACTGTTGGCAGGCAGTGTGGCTTGCTTGTCAGTGGCACTTAGTAAGAGGGTGGGGGAACGTGTGCAGCTGTACGACATGCGGCGGCCCGGGCTGTGGCGCTCCAGCGAGGCGGGGTGCGCCAGCATGTCCCGCGCCTGCGGCTCGCAGTGCCTGAGGCACGGCTCGTGCGAGGGTGNGCCACTGTGCTCCAGGCTGGACTGGCGCCGGCTGCACCTCGCCCACCGTGTCCGCCACCTTCAAGCACCTTAGCTACGTCAAGTACGCCCTCTCCTTCGAGCCCGACCGCCTCCTGTCGCGCGCCCAGCTGCGCTTCCGCACCCGCGAGCACGCCGGAGAGCTGCTGCGCCTCAGCGACCAGCACGGCAAGGAGTACGCCGTGCTCGAGGTATGTCCTCCCTCGCCACTCGTTATTCCTCCATGTCCTCTTCCCCGCAAATCTAAGGCCGCTATTCCAGAACGTTCAGTTTGGCAAGACACATGTGCTACTATCTCGAGCGATTGAAAAGCCATGACTAATATTTAACTCCTAAGATGGTGTCGGTGTGCCGCGGTTTATTATTCGCCGCCCCGTGCGAGGCTATAAATTAATGATAGTGACACTGTGGAGTGTTTATTTGCAATAGCTTTTGCGAAAATAAATACATGCACGGTTTATTTGTTACGTTATCTGTAGCGCTGGCAGTTTGAAATAACTGTGCATATAACAATAACAACTTATTATTATTATTATTATTAATCGTCTGTCGTGATATGTTTATTTCGTTATTTTTACGCAACAACTTAAGTAACAATTATACAGGCTGGATATAAAAGAATACCCCAACTTGGAAGGTCTATAATATCAAAACCAAACAACCTACAGCCTTGATTTACGAATCAAATGAGCCGTGGAACCTTGAAGTTTGTTTACCATACATTCATAAATGTTCAATGTGACGACCACGAGTGGCCCGAACGACGTCTACGCGATAATCAAACTCGTTATCTTGTCAACATGTGCGGTGTTGCGGTTTGGATGGCGTTCGTAACTCTCGGTTTGAGGTGGTGAGGGGTTAGCGAGCTCGCATTCGTCACGTCAATGTGAAGGGGATGGTCTGATGTTTCCTTTATGGTGCACAACCCCATTGGCACCTAGCTGTTCGCGGATACCTGAACGATATGTTGCCGCAACGCTGGATTGGTCGAGGAGTAGCTGGTGACCAGTCTCTTCATCACTGGCCCCTAAGAAGCCCGGATCTTACCCCGTGCGATTTTTTTCTGTGCGGGTACATAAAGGATAAGGTGTTTCGTCCACCATTTCTGGCTAACATTGATGACCCTAAAACGAGAATTACGGACGCCATCCAAGCCGTAACACCAAATATGCGGACAAGGGTGTGGAACGAGTTTGATTATCGCGTAGATGTCGTTCGGGTCGCTCGTGGTGGTCACATTGAACATTTATGAATGTATTGTAAACAAACTTCATGGTTGCACGGATCATTTTATTGATCAATAAAGGTTGTAGGTTGTGCGGTTTTGATATGATAGACCTTCAAAGTTGAGGTATTCTTTTATACTTACTCTGTATCATATTTTTTATGTTTGTAATGTGGAAATTATAGACGTAGATTTTAAATGGTGCGCATGCATTTGAACAGCAGAATAGCAACTTTCGGGTTATAATGTTCATACTAATAAATAAATATGCTATATTTTGCAGTCCTGCAAATCTCAGCTGTATTGTATTGTTGAAGCAGAAGTCAGACAGTGCTAAGGGATAAAATGACTCATCGATAAGTTCATAACCCCAATGCGAAAACACTTAACACGAATGCAGTCTTCCATTTGTGCAGTATGCAGCATGGAAACTGAATATGTAACCTTATTTTAGGTCCTGGTAATAAAAATTCGTTACCCGTCCCTATGTTTTAATAAAATTTATTTACTGATATATGTGCAGTTTTAAATATCCCCTGAAATACACATTTCGACCAATTGGTACTGCATAAGTCAGTTTTATTGCATTATTATTTTATAAGATTTACTGGCTGGAATTCAGAAATTTTTGGAACTTGTTAAGCCGAGGCTTATGTTACAATATCTGCCACGGAAAATTAATTAATTGCGTTTCAAACCTGTAGGGAAACGTTACAAAGTTGTGATATACATATACGTACGTGACCTTTAAGAAATTACTATAGTCGGTAACTACTGTTCACCGTTAAAACAATTCAGTTCCCGCTGTCACATATGAAATTATAAAGGCTACTCCATGAGTCTGACATTTTCGTACACACGCACGTCACTTTAGCTATCGACTCGACACTCGCTGAACTATTGTAAGCCTCCACGAAAACGTCGAAGCATTAGAAGCACAACTTTGTAACTCATGTTTAACTTCGTAACTCAGTTTAAAACAACGCAATTTTGAGTTTTGCACAGGACGAATGATATTCGTAACAGCCAGCGTCAACAATCAACAAGCCATGTTGTCAGTCGTGCCAACGTAAGTTGTAACACATCTCAATATTGAGGATATGTTTTTACCGTTGTAGAAGACGGGCTCACAAATTTAATTCGCATACACGTTATACTATTTTCTTTTGCAATGTAAGGTCTTCAAATAAAAAGGGGAAAACGCAGAATGACTTCATAACGTGAATAATGGGTTTTGTTGAATAAATTCTGAGAGAGATGTAATTATCACTAATAAACAAGCCCTATTGTCAGATAGTCATTATATCGCACTGTCAACAATTCATCGTTAAGTATTTTAATACTTAGCTCCGTTATTTAAATAAATTGACTTTATTGAACATAATACGCGTAAATATATAAAACTTCTAGTTAATTTTAAAACTTTAAAAACTTTGTAACGACCGGGATCTAAACCCGGAGCGCATGCGTGGTAGCCAGACACGCTACAAGTTGTTCTAACACAACGCACGCCTGGTGAGGTTGAATGTTGAATAAATGTGATATAAACGAATCAGCTATTACGTGTTCTGCGTTGTTCCGAATGATGGAATCCTGTAAAACCTGTCGTACATATAATACAGTATTCTTGCCGACTTTAACTCTTATTTGCAAAATAACTTAATTATTCTGGTTTCCTAATTTTTAGATAAATAATTACATCGAGGCGTATTACGGTCTGCACGCGTCGTATTGTTTATGGATGTTCGTCACGCTACTGACTCCGGCAAAATGATAAGCGTTCTGCGCATGCGTAGGTTTCGTTTGCGCCAAGGATAAATCCACAAAATCAGAGCCATGGCTTAACTAAGGCCTTAGCAGGCGTTATAACGTTCTGGAATACTGATAAGGCCTGGGTATGGCTTGAGCTGTACCAAAACCCTTATTAAAACGTTCTGAAATACCGGCCTAAGTGTTAACAGTGCGTCCGAGGAAGGGACTAGTAACTAAGCAGTTAAATGGAGCAGACAACTGCCGGTATTTAAAATTGTCGTATTACGATAGCACGTAAACTACTTGCATTAGAATCCTGCAAAAAAAACGTCATTTGCCTTCTAATTTTCTCTAGTTTTATTTTCTTGATGTAAATAGGTATTGTTCCATTTGAAAAAAAGTTACGTTTGTTCAAGAAATACACATTCTAATTCTTATTAAAATCTGTATATTCATCTCAAAATTGTAGTGAAAAATAATTGCATGTTCTTTATCTTGTAGATGTTAAAAAAAATATGTGTAAAGAAAAGATTAACTTTTCTTTCACAATTTAACTTTCAGATACGTATTTAAAAATTATTGGTTTGTTCAATTTAAAATTAGCGTGGTGTCATGTTGTGCGGCAGCATATCATTTTCGTAGTTTAACAAGCGCATGTTCCAGATTACAGGTGGGCACCTTCACTTCCGCTACAACCTGAACAGCATCAGAATAGAGGAGCAAGACCTCTCCCTCAGTGCCATATCCATTCACGATGGCAAATGGCACACAGTCAAGGTATTGTTCTTGTAAACAACTGAGTGTGCCACACACTATCTGTAGATGAAGTTACTTTTTGGACTTTGGTGTGTGCGGCTTGTTTAGATGTAATTGTGAGTTTAGTATGTCTCCTTGAAAGAGTTCCATAAATTAAGCGAGGGTGCATAGTTAATATTTTCTCTGGATTCAGTAACATTAACCCGCTATCACCGCTGAACAAGCAACAGTTTAGGCTGCAGTAACTTTCAGAAGAAATAAATTCAGAAGTATTTATGTTCCGAGTGTTCTGTCATACATAAAAACCTTGTCAATTCCTGAATGCTGATATGCTGGTCATCTAAAAATACGTGAAAGCTGTAGTGATAGAAATATTCATTAGATGAGGCAACCTCTGCTGCAGCCATTCAGTAGAAGTGAAAAAAAAACACTGATACACACAGCGTGTTACAGACTGACCGGCTGTTAGGAAAATCTATCTTATTTGTTTTCAAGATCACACTTTTTCATGATATTCTGCTGCACAATTTTGCTTGTGTCAGAAGCTCCGCGATTCTAGTAATTATAGTCGGCTTCATGAAAGTGAAGTTATATTGGCCTAAAATTAAAACTTTCAAACTGATTTCGATTAAGCAAAATTAGTTTACATATACGCATTATACACAAGCGGTGCACAATCCAAAATGTGAACATCGTTAGTTGTACAAGAAGTTTACGAATCGTCCTAATTCCATCACGTATAGCTCAAATTTAACTTTTTCTCCCATTAAAACGTTACAGGAGCCTGTGAAATCGTAACAGCAGCAGTTTTATTAAGAACTCCTTCATGAATAGCAAATACATTTCAAACACTTAGGTTTCATATCAACTTTATTGATGTACGTAGTTGGATCAGGAGCAGTGTGCGGTTTAAGAAAAAAATATGTAATTTCACAAGTCCAGCACCATGATTAGTGGCCATGCCTAGCAAACCAAAACTATCATAAAAATAAAAGAAAATTAATTTGTTGACAGATAGATCGTTATTTTTTTTATACCACAGCTGGTTCTCTTTTAAGACGTCAGTGTTGTGCTATTCTCCGAGCGCTATACTGAACGCTAGAATTTTAAGGTCCATGCAAGTTCAGGTTGTAACATTTTGAATTATGCCACTTAGTGTACTTGTATTTAAGCTCGGTGCAAGAGTAGCACAAGCTACTGTTATGTGTCGAGGCTTTGCATCGCGCGAGCAAGCGAAGAATGTGTGGAGAACAGAGTAGTGATACGATAGCGGGCAGCGAGAACGAAGGAATGTTAAAAAGTCAGGAGAGCAACAATCGAAGAACCCCGTTTCTTGTTTCGAATGCGACCGCCGCGCATTCTTACGCGCGCGGTTGTGATAAGCCTTTTGCAGCTCGCACGCTCCTGGCCTTCAGTAGATTGAGTTTCTGCGTTTATCTGAAGTGTGTTCTGGTTTTGATCTTCCTTGCCTCTCTCAGCGTAACTCGAGGTGCGGGGAATATTCCATATCTTGGCTACTGGTACTCTAAAAACGCGTCGGGCCTCCGAGCCAGAGAGTTGATCAGAGTTGGGAGTTTAAGCGATTGTGTGGACTGAAGCGATAGACAACGAGCCAGAAGAGCAACGAGTGGTGCGGGAAGCGACTAGCGGGAGTCAAATGTGCGACTGGAATCATTGGGTGGAGTGAAGAGTGCGACTGGCAGTATAGACTGTTGGACTGAATTCGGGAGTGAAAGACATTTTAAATTATGGCAACAGACAAATAGAGACATATAGGAGGGCTCTAATTAGAGTTGAGATAGACATTATATACTGTGATCATTGAGAAATAAAAAGAGTAATAGTGAAGAAAATAATGGGCAGTAAAATAATGGGCAGTGTCGAGAATGAAATTAAAAAGGGAATGAGTGCACTGAAAAAAGAATGTAATGAATTTCTTTACCAGTGGAGTTCCACTACCACCGAACCAGCAGCCGAGATAAGTGGGGAAGAAGTTCAAATCGTAAACAATACAGCAACCCCCTTGGAGGATAGCCTGCACCTCTGCGGCATTGGTGTCGCGCAGCCAGGAGTGGGGNAAACTAGTTTGAAATAGTCGCCACACTAAATGGCTGGTCAGCCGAACAGCTGGCTTACTACCTCGCGGCAGAACTGATAGACACCGCATTGAGGATACTACAATCTTTGCCAGAGCGACATCGACTGCAGTACTTCACACGGGTGTCGGCCTTGGAGTTAAGTTTCGGCGACCGATACATGCGACATACCCACCATGACCTACTGCAAGGCCTCACCCAGCTATCAGGAGAGCCACTGCAGGAGCTATGGCAAGACGTACGGCTATCTAACTATCTCTGGAAGGGTGCCCCGAAGAGGTGCGGACATCGTCGCAGTCGGCTTCTTCATCGATGCCATCGCCGACACAGAGGTACTTCTGGCTGCACCCCACAACATGCAGGACGCTCTGGCCCGAGTACTGGACGAGGAGTCAGCAAGACAGGGGCGCACACCCCGACGCACAGTGGGAGATTTACCCTAAAACGTGGCCAAAAATACTAAAACCAATGTTTTGTCAAGAAAACTTATACTTTGGGGTTTTCGAGGTCGCTGATTATGAAATTTATGTTCAAATGAATTAACTACTAAAGGCCGTTCATCTAATATGGACAACAAAAACAAACAAAAAGTTATATTAAACATATGTTATTTTATTTTAAGTGCTCATTTTGAATTTCGTCTATGTAAGAGACAGAAAAAATTACTTTAATGTAAATATTTCCTTTTTTAATGTCGTAAACTTTGCATTCGTTTAATATATTTGACATCATCATTAGGGAAACCCTTAATAATACATAAAGAGTTAAGAAACAAAAATTTAATAATACTAATACAGAAACCAGTAAGTGAACATAAAATAAAAATGCACAATCAAACAATACACGAATAAACATTCAGAGAGACCACCAAACATTAGTTTACCTAATTATATTTTGGATTGTGCACTACAATCATAAACTATCAATTTATCGGAATCACTATTGTCAGAATCCTTGGGTGTTTCTAATGGTCCAAGGTTGGAGCAGTACAGTATTCTTTATGGCATCCGGCAACAGTTGCTTTATTGTTTTCTGAGGCAGCTTTCTTACACTACTAATCATCGGATCTGAAGATACCAGTAACTAACCGGAAACATCTTCCATGGTCTTTATTCTGGAACTTTTTCTCGAAACCCTTCACGATATTTCTTCATATCCTTATGCCTAGCCTCTTGAGCATCTTCAGATAATTAGCAACAAAGTGGAATATATTATTTTAAGTCCGTGAAGTGTTAATTTATGCACAGTTGCCAGCATGGAATACCATTAATATTGTTCGACGTATATCCGTACGGTTTCAAGAGAGTAATCATGATAATTATTGACATTAATTTCGTGATCACTTGAAATTACTTGCAAGATTACGTGAAATATTTTAATTAAATTTACGTATACACCCGTAACCGATGCACTCATCTCCAAGTTTTCAAAAAACTTAGAGCTGTATTGCCATAATTTCGGAAAGTCGACAATCAGCCGTAACTCAGACTTCAATTTATGTTGAATAAATTTTTGTCTGTCACTGACAATCGTTTTTTCTTCCTCAGAATATACTTGCCACTTTCCAATAGCCAATTTGTATGGCAAATGCGAAATAAATTCAAATAAACGAATCCACATATGCAATGTAGACATACCAAATCCAAGATGGCATACGTTTATTTCCCTCTGTAGTACCGTTTCAATGTCGTTAAAATTCTTGGACGTTGTTCCACACAAATAGCAACACAACGACACTGCGTTACACACTTTACCTTCTATCGTGATAAACAACATTTTGTGTGTACCAGAAATCTCCTTCCCATTTACTGTTACACTCAGCGGAACAAGTGATTCAAATAAATAAGTGCAATATCGTGTGTGTGTATGTGTATATATATATATATATATATATATACACTATTATAAATATATATAATACTATTATATATTGATGCTGTAAAAATTAGCTAAGTGAATAATTTAGAAACAAATTAATTTCTTCTATCTTTATTAAGACCTCCATCCCTTACTAAGTAGGATACGCCTCCCTGGTATATTGTAACATTACTTATCTCTATATTCTAAAGTAAGAGACATAACTTTCTGCGCCCTGCATCAGACCTTAGGATTAATGAAGCTATCCGGACTTAAAAAAAAAGCCTCTACTCCAAAATAATATAAAAAATGCTAGCACATAAAAACTGTAGTAAATGGAAAAATCTGCATAAAAACTTTCATAAATCATTTTGTAATGTGAGAGCTCCGTAGTTTTTGCCTCTTAACTGGGAGATGTTTAGTTATAACCCCACATCATTATATTGATTCATTACATTATCTGAAAGTCTAACGCCTGAAAGAATCCCATGTATTAATCAGAGAAATACTGCCATTACATATTTCTATATTAATGAAAACAATATCATATATGTGCCTTGGATGGTTCTTATGTATGTAGTAGATTTCATTGTTGTGTTTATGTCCATTTCAAAGAGAGTAAATTGAAATCAACCTTCTCGTATGTATTTAAAAGTGTTTTAAATTAATACAATTTTAATATGAGTTACTAATGAATATGTGCTGGCACGCCCTTTCCACTAGATCATTCTAACTACATACAGTTTTGTTGTATGTGGGAATAATGACCAAATCTAAGTTTTCCTAATTTATCATGCACATAATTAACTGTTGTCACTTACATGAAATGTATTGCTTTAATATTAGATCAATACCTAATTAAGGAATACAAAACTTATTTTTGTATTTATAAAATATACAAAGGTATATGTTGTCCGTAGTATTGTTGAGCTTAATTAAGGTTTTTGTATAAAATTGTTTCCTAGACAGTTAAAAAACTTAAATGAATTGTGGGATGCCTAACAAAATGTTTTTTAATACGAAAACCCTTGACAGACGTGAATCGCTTTTTTCTTGATAAAAAAAATTCTGCCATATTCTGTTGTGCGTAGTGTTTCAATGCATAAAAAATATTTACTTTCTACCATAAGGCCACATTAACAGGAATTGCTGTAA
This sequence comes from Clitarchus hookeri, assembly GCA_002778355.1. Lineage (NCBI taxonomy): Eukaryota > Metazoa > Arthropoda > Insecta > Phasmatodea > Phasmatidae > Clitarchus > Clitarchus hookeri. Next base: position 261,105 of record NQII01002821.1, on the reverse strand, counting down.
GTTCAAATAAAATATATGATATTTTTTGAAAGCCATTTCAAACACTTAATTTTAGGCTGGTAGATGATCCTTGTAGCAATATTTTAATGCTGCAATGTCCATTAGTTCAATAAATTATTAGCCAAACAAATATGTTAAGAAAAGTTACTGAGTTTGTGAGATAAAGTTATATTTGCGTTAACTGGAACATGGCAATCAGAACTGAAAAGGATGTTTTACTAGCGTATATGCAGTAGCAGAGTAACTAGAGAATTTTCAAAAAAATGTCTACATGTTTGTTAGGCTCCATTGCTGGACCTGAAATAGCAACACCTACTAGTCATACTCGGTTCACAGCTGTCCTACCAGTGGGGAACACTGTGCGAGAGACACCAATGGCTTGCCATCAGTATCCAGCAAATGGGCCAGTTACGTGCTGCAATACTGCTGGCGTGCCCTTTGTGGGCAATTAGTGGCAAAGTTACTCTCAACCATCAGTCTCGTAGCCATCGACATTCCATCAACTTGCCATAGACGGCACGCCAGATGTATTGTTGCCGGCAGTGAATCATAACTGGGCCACTTGTGTAAGCCCTTCAGTTTTTTGTGCCCGAAGTCACGCAGCAGTGCCATCAGTGAAACAACAGTGTCTTGCTACATGGGTGTGTACTTATTCACAGCGTGGTGGGGGTGTTTCAGGTGACGCGGTACGGCTCGGCGGCCATGCTGGAGCTGGACGGCGGCGAAGGGCGCAGGTTCAACGAGACGCTGCTCTCTGGCGGCCACCAGTGGCTGCTCGTCGACAAGCAGGAGGGCGTCTACGTCGGCGGCAAGGCAGAGTTCACCGGCGTGCGCACCTTCGAGGTCTACTCCGACTACAACCAAGGTTCCTTTCCACTCCCTGCTTCGTACACGTTCACTTGTGCATTCACTTTACTCACACCCATTACAAATATGATGACAGCTAACGCTAACACTTCTCTACATGTATGTTGCATAATTTTCAATGACTGTTTGGGTAATGAAGTGTTTCACATTAATTACCCAGCTTTATATACTAAATAGCTATACCTGGAACCGAGTGGATGATTATTCATTACAATAAACAAAGATTTACAGCTTATAAGAGTATCCACCCATGTTCCACCGGGGATTCGAACCCATAATACACCGAACCTTGAGGAGATACATCAAAATAATTACGTCATACTGGTCGGGAAGCTGCAAAATAGAACATTAAATCATATAACTATAGTCTAATATCATCTAATATTTCTTTGCCAGAGTATGCTAATAAATAATTGTATTTCAGTTCACACTTGCTCTGAAATTTTACTGGATGATTAATTTTGTGTTTTCCAATTGTGCTAAGGCCGCGCGAAGGGGTTGCTGACTCAACGGTTTGTTTTGGTAAAAATCTTAAAAGTGCAAAAACCTCAAAATGGCTCACAGCCAACAGTAATGCCTTTAGTGGCAGGTTTTAAATATGGCGCAATATCCACTTTATCCCTTGGAAGAACGCAGGTTTTTAAAACATGCTGTGCGACTATTTTGACCGTGTAATCAAAGTGGCTGCTGAAAGTGGAAGCCACCAAACTCACAACAGAAAATGCAAAGGCTCAATGAGCCAGGCGTCTGCATATACCGTCCCATAAGCATATGGCCAAGCACCCATGACATTAAATGGCAGCAATAGCAGCGGCATGCTCTGTCACCATATGCATAGCCTTTTGTGGGCTTAGGTAATCTGGCTGTTAAAAAGTTATAGTATAACATCTGTGATCCTGATTTTAACCCGCGACATTAGAGCCTGGCTTTTTCACGTCTTGTAAAAGGGCTGAAGTTGTCCAGTTCGTAGGTTTTCTCGGGGCACTCCCGTGTCATCCACCAATGAATTCCCTCTTTTCTTCACTGTGGGTAAAATTAAATTGGTGGATAAAATCGTTTTTCTGGGTCTTTCATTTCAAGGGTAGTTGCTACGGCAGGTATCAGAAGACCACAGCCAACTATAATTGTTAAAAATCAGGCATTGTGAGGAAGAGTGATCGGCTTGGAACAATAAAACTCCTGATGACACCTTTTCAATTTCGGAAGTAACCATGAGATCTTCCGAGGTTGCTGGTGGCGGCTATCTGGATGAACCTCAAAGTGTTTGGGAAACCGGCCAGAAATAGACGTAAGGTCATGCCCTGTCTTGGCCGCCAGACCAGGAACCCTAGATCCGACTCCATACTAGATAGGAGTGTCCATGAAAAGTTTGACCCACTTGGAATGGCATTCCCCCTCCGTCTGGAGTGCGCCAATAACTCCGTTCTTCCTTCTTGTGCCGTATAAAGGATACAGTTGTCGTTTAAGTGTTAGGCTATTAACAGCTATAGTGTCAGTAAGATTGTGTTCATAGTTCCAGGAATGGCTTTAGAAGCATCTCTTATGACCTCCCTTAGCTAAAGCGCAGCCCCCATAATGGATTGTTTCACTGAATGGTATATTTGCCTTCCAAGCTGAGCTCGGCCTGACGTTGAGGTCGTCTACTCCAGGCCATCATTCCGTTGGAGCACAAGCAGGAATTTTAATGAGAATAAAATCATCCTGTATAGTAGGGCAAGGCTTCGACAGTGGCCAGAAAAACCTACAAGTGTCATGAAAAGTAAAAAGTAGAATGGGCTGTTCTGAGGTACCATCTGTGTTGATTTGGCGGTTGACAACCGTCTGGAAGAGTAGACATACTATATGTGGCCCAGCTTCAGCCTGCCTTCTCGACCTTAGGGAAGGGTTTGCCCCTGTACTGCTGCGTGGGCCAAGATACAGTCCCTGAAATGGGGCAGCGATGCGAATATATAGTCTAGCGCTGCTCAAGTCCATCTCCACGTCCTGGAAAGGTCAAGGTTGGAAGCATGGTGTAAACTCCATGGCTGACGGAGTGAGGACAATAATGGGCTAGTGGCAGCCCCACCAGTGCACTGGCTATCAGCCACGGCGAGGTCATGGCCAGTTGTCCAGAGGCTGCATATGTTCTTCGCCTGCGGTGATGACCCGCGAGCCAAGTGCACAATCCCAACTGAGGCCTTCGGGTAGATCTTGGGGTGGCGGAGCTCCGCAGAAGGGACTGTCTGGCGTCCTGGAGGAGTTGGGCTGCTTTGGGTGAAAAATCATTGTGCACAGTATAATCGTGGGGACCCAGGGGATCGGTGTGAAGCCCCGGCCATTGGCCGAGCCCATCGCGGGTCGGACTCTGGGTGGTATTGATGGAATCTCCCGCTGGGAGGAGGTCTGGAGGCGGGTATTTTCCTAGAGGGCTGCTCCTGGTGGTAGAATTTGTGGAACTGCAACGGCAGCGCGTGCGGCCTGAGTAGCAGGGAGAAAGAGGGCATTCCCTCCCACCAGAACTACACGATACACAGTGTTAGGTTTGGTGATGGGCTCTTGTCTCTCGAGTAACTCTTGGAGAAGCAAAGCTGTGTTTCGCCGGCCTCAGGCGGTAGTTTCGAAGGGTTGATGCTCACTAACGAAGGTACGATGGTCTAGTCCGCCTAGTAAGAGGACTCTTATACGAAGCGCGTCCGTAGAGGTTGGATAGTCCTTGGCTCCATCAAGGTGGCGCGTGCAGATTCAACTCTGTACGATGCTGTTGATAGGTGAGATAGTATCCACGTCCACCCACCGCGATTGGAAGGAGCGTAATCTCCTTCTATTGAATTGCATTCAACTGCAGTCAATTAAAGCACGGTAGTGCCATATTATAGTCTGGCGTCAGACTTGATGGGATCTGGCTGGTGTGCACAGCATGGATTACTTTAACAACTGAAGTGGCTAAAATGCCTGATGTGGCTTTGTGGTTGAATAAAAACTAGTGCTGGATGCTGTACACACCGTATGTTGCTCTGGAATTTGCTCCTGTTTAACGTTTAAAGCACAGGCACGAGACACGACTGCCCACACGCTGTAAAAATCAGTACAGATAATAATGCCTGCCCAGGTCAGATTGTAAGTTCTGGAAGGTCAACACTAGAAGAGTTAAAAATAGTGTGTAGTTTTTTTTTAACAGCATGCTTCACAGAAACTCTCCTTACATTACAGTTTTTCGGCAGCTTGCTGTAACCTAGTATGTTGTGAAGAACTCTCAGATGCAGCATATTATTTGAAGTAATGGTGAAGCATTTCCAGCCATTGTTCTCTATTTACAGCATTTTAGTGTTGCCAGAAGCATTCCCTTGATGACAGTTGTGCATCAGTCAAAATAATTCGTATCCACCATGTCTATTGGAGCCATATTATCTCTATGGCATTGGTCTCCGTAGAGCCACTCTTAACACCGTGATTATTATTCCATCCATACTACCCTATGTGTACCGCTCTTTGTACAGCATGAGCTAACAGCTGCCTATTTCCCGGGTGAAATACGACATTTCGAGAGTCGTTCATAGTTTTAGTGCAAGAATCCTAACACAAAATATGCATCTTAGTTAATATTTTAATTATCTTGATACTGAAAATAATATATTTGTTCCATAATGTACTGCAGTAGGTACAGCAATGTACATTCACTTATAAAAAGGAATATGGATATGAGAGACTACATGCATTTTTTGTTATCTCTACTAAGTTTCCAACCAACTTGCAGCTTGAAAGCTTTTGACTTATCCCATAGCAGGTTGAGTGAGGCCCTTTACTTTCTGTAGTGTGCGTATGGTGTAACCCCATGGCAGCTTTGATCTACAGGAGTACAATAATAACGAAAATGGCGTAATGATTATTCTCCCGAAAACACGTTTCTTGCTCTGTCGGGCTATTCTAAATGATTTTCAGGGTTTTAAAAATTACCAAGCATCGTACACTTAAATAAATATTACCGATATCTTATGTAACGAATATCTCCTTTTTTTTTTTTTTTTTTTTTTTTTTTTTTTTTTTTTTTTTTTTTTTTTTTACTTGGTGTAATCTATATATGGCGCTGTTAACGATGTGGTCAGCATGTTTGGGAACGATATGGAATGTGTTCGGAACTCAGTGTTCAAACTCCAGACAAATTTTCTTTAATTATGTTCAACGTTGCAGCGAACAACACCTGCAGAACAAGGCGGTGCGTTCGTGCATGTAGGGCAAGTTGCGTAGGTCGTAGGCGCGAGACACCAAATTATTACATACGCAGCGTTCCGCGCCTACTTCCTACGCAACGTATCCTACACGCACGATCGTTCCCGTTTCCGTATGTAAGCGTATAGGGCTCTTGTGTTACTATCGGTCGAAAGAAGCTATACCTAGAGTTTGGGCACAGAGTTTCCGAACATCGTGTATACCGCAGTAGCAGCCGTAGCAGTGGTGGTACTGTGCGCAGGCTGCGTGGACGACATCCGAGTGGACGGGAAACAGCTGCCGCTGCCCCCCGCCACCAACGGCACGCAGTGGGGGCAGGCGACCATGGCGCGCAACCTGGAGCGCGGCTGCGTCTCCAACAAGCCGTGCGACGCCGTCGCCTGCCCGGAGTCCTTCCGCTGCGTCGACCTGTGGAACGAGTACGAGTGCGCGTGAGTGACTTACACTGGACACCAGCTAGAAGCCCATACACTCTTACTTACAACTTTTCTGCAGTCCTGCTAAAGTTCTGCTTACAGTATATCCCTCCGCCTCACCCACACAAAGCTTAACAGAGACTAGAAAATTACACCAAAGGGACAACGCGTTTCATTCTTGCGCACAGTTTAATATTATTTTGCATAATAACTATTAATTACTAATTACTAGGCATTACCAACACAACTACAATACCCCCCCCCCCNTATTGTAACGTATAGTTGAAATATAAGTAAAAGTTCAATTGAAATAAAAATAAGATTCTTTTGTGTTAACACCAGTATAAAACTCGTATAATACATGGCGTATTTAGGAAAAAACCAAGCACGTCATACATGGGGTTATTTTTCAAAGGTTTGATTAAAAATTAATATGAAGAAACTACGGAGTAGACTATAGACAGATTGTTCGTCTTCTGCGCACGTACCCAACACGACCTAATACAACCGCCAAAACATAGGCTAAGTGGTTTCCAAAAACAAGCCCTTTTATATGAATAAAATACTTTTAAAAATTTGTAATTCATATAGTTGCATTAAAAATTTGTTAGAGGAAGTTTACTTGTTTACATAAACCGTGTTCTAGCCTGAAATCCTATCCACGTCGTTTGTGATAGTCGTATTGGCAAAAATGCAGTCCGATGTTGGGGCATGGAAAGTGGTTCTGTGCAGCTATCGCAATCAGTCTACCCCATGCTCACTCTACGGTGAGTCCCTCCATCTCCTACACTGATTCACTACATCTTCTCCAAACACTGACTCGTCCGTCGCCAGCAGAACTGTCAAAAACACCTGATCAGTACAGACCCTACCACTTCGCGTTTTAACCCTTGCAAACCCAGTGCACACAGTTGTGTACGTATTGTACGGGAAGGCTATTTTTATCGGTACTGTGCAATGGCTAAACAACGTTAACAACTTAGAAGGGGGCACGCGCATTTAGGCCCCCGGGTACCAAGCCTCTAGGCGCCCCTCTTTGGAAATTTTGGTTTTTCTTATAAATTAAATTTCGTTGCTATAAAACCTAAATGAAATGCTGCGTAAAAGATGAACAAATTTCTATAACCCATAAACGGTGTATAGATGTATCACAAATACATTATGGCATTTTATTAGAGATTATATTCACTATAACATTCTATCTTAGTGATAAAAAAATACTGTTTGTGTGCCCAATTTCCCTTATTCTGGCACGCTTTACTAAATTTTTTAAAGGGCAATGTATACCAGCTTCCCCTCCCGCCCCC
>NQII01002821.1:118828-254177 GCA_002778355.1 Clitarchus hookeri | reverse complement strand
GTTACGTCACTCCTTCCATCCTCTGCGAGTCTCGCTGCCCAATGATCTTCCTTGTAAGTTAATGATTCGTAAACTGAGTTACTATTCCTGGTTATGAATGTTTCTTATTTCCATGACCGAACACAAAGCCTGCAACTCATTGGTTGTCGTAACAGAAAAAGTATTATGACGTCTTGAAGTGCAGTACGCATAGTTTTGTTCTTATGTGCAACACCTGAAACCATTAATTAAATACGGTCCGAAAGAATTAATATGGTGCCAAGCGAGACTCCGCACTCCTTTAGAAACTTGAGCAAAAGTTTATTTTTGATCGGCTGCTGTCACAGAAAGAACTCGTTTTCCTGTTTATCCCGGCCACTCAAAATGAAGTTATAAGAGTGCTAGATGTTTACTATTGGTTCCGAGTCTAGCAGGTCGTGTCGAATGAGTGGAGGTCCAACGACGCAAGTGAAACTTGCATGCCATCTGCAATGGTGCTAGTTTATTACGCGCTATGATACGGTATATACATATCAAAAACCTATTTGTAATTTTATTTTGCCTCTTTTTCTATTTTTAAGTTTGTTTTCCTGCAGATACACGACTTTATATACCAGGCTTTTCGGAAATAAATTGCTGAAATACCCACTGTCCGCATTCATCTCTCCCTGACTCCTGCTGCGTGGGATTACTAAGTATGCAGATACTTTAGCCTCTCGGCCTTCGTAATTTTATACTTTTACGTAGTGCTCTTAGCCAGATGGCCATCCTGCGCTACGACCGCCCAATCTGTGGGGAAGAGGGATCACGCCCTCTCATCGTAGGTGGCCCAGCCATGCACCTGAGGTAACCAAATTCAAACCCCCAACCTGATTCACAAGTACGGCCAAGTACACCCTCCCACAAGGTTCTGAGACCCTCGCCCTCAGAAACCAAGCGTGTGGTCTTTCCAGGGTTCTATCCATACCCTTTGTGTCTTGCCAGTACACAACCGGAGAGGGTTGCCGCTCACCGCCCGGTTATAGGTTGTTTGAACAGCTTGACTTAAGAGTCGTCATTTTCCGGAGTTCAAACAGGAAAATGAGGTAGCAAAAATATACCGTAGTGTAATGAGCGCAGGAGGCGTACACGCAACTTCAGAACGGACAGTTCGTTAGAGGGTTTTAAGATTTTGTGCCGTACACTATTGTCTCCAAAATGAGGAAGGTAGCAGATGCACGTGAAGGATGGACAATATTGCTTAAAAGACATGTGTTTTAGGGGGGGGGGGAATCCACGCATTATCAAACGTCAGCTGCGGCTTAATCACGGAAAAGAAGTTGTAAACACCACAAACATAAGCACACAAACACATGTATGTGTGTATATATACACTGAAGAGCCAAAATAAAACTGGTACACCTGCCTAATATCGTGTAGGGCCCCCGCGAGCACGCAGAAGTGCCGCAAGACGACGTGGCATGGACTCGACTAATGTCTGAAGTTATGCTGTAGGCATTTCACACCATGTATCCTGCAGGGCAGTCCACACATCCATTGGAGTGAGAGGCGGTGGATATCTCTTCTGAACAGCACGTTGCAAGGCATCTCAGATATGCTCAATAATGTTCATGTATGGTGATTTAGGTGGCAAATGGAAGTGTCTAAAGTCAGAAGAGTGTTCCTGGAGTCACTCGGTAGCAACTCTCGACGTGTGGGGTGTCGCATTGTCCTGCTGGAATTGTCCACGTCCGTCAGAATGTACAATGGACATGAATAGATGCAGGTGATCGGACAGGATGCTTACGTATCTGTCACCTGTCAGAGTCGTATCTAGACGTATCACAGGTCCCATTTCACGCCAACTGCACACGCCTCATACTATGACACAGCCTCCACCAGCTTTAACAGTTCCCTGTCGACATGAAGGGTCAATGGATTCATGAGGATGTCTCCATACCCATACACGTCCATCCGCCCGATACAATTGGAAACGAAACTCGTCAGACCAGGCAACGTGTTTCCAGTCACCAACAGTCCAATGGCAGTGTTGGCGGGCCCAGGCGAGGCGTAAAGCTTTGTGTCGTGCAGTCAACAACGGTACACGAGTGGGCCTTCGGCTCTGAAAGCCCATATCAATGATGGTCCGTTGAATAGTTCGCACGCTGGCACTTGCTGATGCCCCAGCATTGAAATCTGTGCCAATTTGAGAAAGGGTTGCACGTCTGTCACGTTTAATGATTCTCGTCAGTCGTCGTTTGACCCGTTCGTTCGCGATCTTTTTCCGGCCTTAGCGATGTCGAAAATTCGATGTTTACCGGATTCGCAATATTCACGGTACACTCGTGAAATGGTCGTATGCGAAAATCCAAATTGTATCGCTACCTCAGAGATGCTATGCCCCATCTCTCGTGCGCCGACTATAACACCACGTTCAAACTCACTTAAATCTTGATAACCTGCCATTGCAGCAGCAGTAAACGATCTAGCAACTTTGCCAGACGCTTGTTGTGTTATATAAGCGCTGCCGACCGCATCTTGTTACTCTGATTGGTTCCATACCTCTGTTATTTACATACGCACGCCTATGCCAGTATTTTTGGCTCTGCAGTGTGTGTATACACACATATATATATATATATACATTCACACACACGCACTTACACAAAATCTTTGGTCAAAAGGGAATCCTAAAAGCTGTACGCATTTTTGAAGTTGGATCTGAAACACTAGTTTAATGCAAATATTGTAAAAAAAATATTTGTGTTGGGATTATATATAACTGAACAAAAATCTGCAAACAGCACACACCTGTCACTGTCATCAATTATTCCATGGAAAGATCGCTGTTACTACAGGTATTTCGAACCAACCTCCATGACTCAGTTCAGATCCAAATTCAAAAATGTGTACTGCCCTCAGAATTCATTTTATACCATAGGTCGCATATATGTTTTCAACTTCTTTTTTCGTGATTAACCTGCAGCTGAAGTTTGTCGGGGTATAATTTAGACTCGCTCTGTTTATGTTTATATATATATATATATAATTATTTAGGCTGTTCCATAATATAGATATAAATATATTTAGAGGAACTTTACTGACATCCTGTACTTAATGGGCTGTTTTGTAGACAAAATAGTTACTATTTCCCCTGGAACCGTTCTAAATGTTGATGGCGGTGACTGTGGAGCTGGTTCGCTGCGACAGCAGATGCCTACAAGTTGCTTTGCTATGACACGCAGCTGCGGCGAAGGTCACGTGATGGCGTCGAACGGGAAGAGCTGCGTGGACCGAAACGAGTGCCTGGACAAGCCGTGCCTCAACGGAGGCATCTGCATCAACCAGAACCCGCCGCTCGGTTACCGCTGCCTGTGCCCGCAGCGCTTCTGGGGCGGCAACTGCGAGCTGGTGCAGGGCGCCCAGACTCTCAAGCTAAGCATTGGCTTCCTCGCCGCCATTTTGGCCTGCCTTCTAATTATCATCCGTGAGTCTTGCTCTCCAGCTCCTGTTTTACAAACTACCTTCCCTTTGGCTGCAGCTCACCATTTAGTTGTTAGCTCCTAGAAATAAAATGTACTTGATTAATATGGCATTTGGCAGTGCTCATACACACAAGGTTTAATTCCTTCATTGCTGCTCTAAGCATGCCAAATTTGTGATAACTTGTACGGCCACAGCTATTCTTAACAAGATTTGAACACTTTAATTTCGCTTAGCAGTGACCATCCTGGATTACCCGTTCCTCAAACACGCAGTTATTTACTTTTTTTAATCGGTAATCTGCTGTCTGTTTTTATATATTCTAACCATAAAAATACAAAGTAGAACAATGCATTAATATAATTGTTAATTTAATTGAAGTTGAAATTATAGACAGCATGCTAAACATGCCGTAGCCTTATTTATATAAGAGACAGTCAATGTTGTTTTTTAATCTTTTATTGGTGAAATTACTTCGAAATATCTATCTAAAGGACTGCGTATTCAAACCAGAGGAATATTCATTTTCGTTCCATTCCTCTAAAAAATGGGCATTTAGCCCATAAGTGATGGTCTGCCTCAGTTCAGGTTTTTTTAAAGACGTATGTGGTTACGACTTATCTGGTAACCACGCCAAGGGATAATTGGGTTGTTCTGGAAAATATAAGTTATTACTTGTTTGCAAATTAAAGGCGTGTGGAATATTTCAGTCTACAGCCACTCATCTCTATTCTTACCATCTATATTATCAAATCGAGTTTAACCGTACACGTTTTTATCGTTAATGTCAATTTGGGTTAATGGTCACGTTAAGATGCGAAGGATTACCCTAAAAATTGAATTAACGTATGCAATAAGTAACCTGGAACCACTATGCTCATTTTACTGACTATTTCACATTATCAGCTACACCTACTGCAGGTTTTACACTTTAAGTGGGATCTCGAAAGAGAACCTGAGCCGCTGTAGAATTAACTTGTCTCTCCTATATCAAAGTGATTCACAGTGCTCGTAAATTTGTCTGTATATAAAATACTATTGGTGTATTCATACTAATATATAAACGTTGTGTATTTTGTTTCAGTTCTAGTGTTTGTTTTGGTGCTTTACAACCGTCGACGACAGTCTCGAGCTAAATACCCGAGGCCGGACGAGGATGTGCGAGAAAATATCATCAGCTATGACGACGAGGGAGGTGGGGAGGACGACATGACGGCTTTTGATATAAAGCCACTGCAGATTCCAGTTGAAGGTGCGGCGCCCGAGGGGTCATCGAAAGAACCAGGCTAGTATAACATTTCAATGCTGATAACACATTGCACTAATAGAAAGTTTCCGAAATGGTAGAGTACTAGCCTTCAAGCAAAGGGAGTTGGCGATATATTTTAATGTAGGCTTAGCAGCCAGAGTTCGTTCTCTTCTGACGTGAGCAAGTACTGTCACTTCATTTTAGATTAAGCAAACAGCGAGTAAGTATATCTTGTTATCAATAGTTGGTATGCCGTTCTTTGAGTGTCGTGTTTGAAGCATTGAAGCAGAAATTGATTTATACTAAAATAACAATAAAATGTACTCGCCGCATTCATGCAACAAAGATACAGTTAGAAACGCAAAAAAATCACTGCAGTGGAGAGCATTGTTTTGTGGGTATTTCAAAACACCTTAAAAATAAATATCAGCTTTGATGTTTGTCGCAAATAATTAGCTTATAGTCAACTATTATTTTATGCAAGACACGAAATATAAAATGCAAGAGGGTTATTAGAAATAGTTCCTTCTGGGATAGGAACTTGGGGCAGAGGTACAGAGATTCCATCCGCCATCTTGGATGGCGTTACAGTCACCATCTTGGATTACGTCACTACTGGAACTTTTATAGTGGCAACACTGCTGTAGAGACGCCATGCAATAGAAACAAACAATGTCGCTAGCAATGTGCCGTCCGTACCTCAGAGAGAATGAACTCTCGCTTCCCACTTCACACGCTTGTGCAGTGTCGAGATGACCACAGTCGCACAGCAGCGGACTGCCTATTGTAGTATTGACACGATGTTTGCGAAACACCATCAGCGGAATCGGATAAATAATGAATCATAGGCGTGGTCAGAGTTGGCCAGTGGTTTGATGACAGGTGGTCCCACAAAGAAACATCTTAATTTAACATGCAGTGTGGACAAAGCTAGCTAGCACTGATTTAGCCGAGAAGTTACTTTCATGTATGTCGGAGTCCATTTTTCTCTAGTACAATGAAACCAACAAATACAATTAAAAATATTTTGAGATTTACTCTATCACGTATTTGGGGTATGTTAAGCTAGAATGTAAGTAAATAAGTACACATTGACTAAATGACGTGGTGGTTTATTTTATGTGAGCGTAGCCATTCCATGCCTTCCATTCTCTGGGAACGTACCTTGTGTCTGATTCGTTACTGCATGCTGCGAAATATTCCCTATTGGCTAGGCTGCCGGCTGAATAGTACGTACCAGGCACTGATTGGCAAACTACGTTCCGACATGATGTTGGTCAGTGACACAATTTTTCTGGCGTGGGCAGCTGGAGTTCGTGGAGTAAGCGGCTGTTTCACCTCTGTATTCTTATTTACTCTGTGGCACTAGTGTGCTTTGAAACTTGCTAACGGATGTTCCTCTGCATACCTGCTCCAACCAGTGGTCACGCCTGCGTATTTAATGTGCCAGAGGCCGTACATTACGACAGTGACATCAAAGTCTTAGAGGTCTGTGGGGAATTCGCATTCGCATTGCCTTGCAGAACAGTAACAAGGTGGGTAAAAGTGTTCAACGAGGTACGCCAAAGAGTGTGCGTCGACCAGGTAGTACTAGTGTTCAAGAGATAGGATTACTGCTTAGCTTGCAACTAAAACTTCGCATTGTGCAAACGCCTAGGGATAAGAAAAATTGCATCACGGTGGGTTCCGAATGAATTGACGAAAATACAGTAATGGCTACTATATGACTTTTTTCGTAACCACTTGGAGCACTGTAAGCGCTAAGATGAGGTTTTCTGGCGCCATATCATTATGCTAAATGAGATACTGGCATAATTATACGAGCCTCGATTGAATCTCCAAACGATTCGTCAGGCCATCAGTAACGGTAAAGTCATGATTATTCTCGCAAATGATTGTGAATGTGTCAGCCAAACACATACCTTATCTTGAAGGTAGACCGTCAGTGTGTACCGTTATTGTAGATATTTGTGACACAACCTGCGACCAGCTTTGAGAAATTAGTGATAACATTTTATTCACAGCCCACCCATTATTTTAAAGGATAGTTCTCGGGTGCATGCAGCGCAATTTTTGCATGATTTGTTTTATCGATGGGGTTGGGAAGCGCTATACAAAACACCGTAATCCCCGGAATTAAGCTTCTGTGACTTAAATTTGAGTCCTAATTTGAATGAACTACTGTGTGGTGTTTGCTTTAGAACTGTCCCACATAGTCTTCAGGCAGCATACTGCTCCTTTCAAACTAAGAGTACTAACAGAAGGATCACTGCAGCAGGAATCCTACAACTTCCACGTCGCTGGCAATGTATTTTCCTCAATACTGGTCACTACTTTGAAGGACAGTAAAACTTTTAAACATGTATCTATTTTGTAACCATTACAAATATATAGTTACCCCTATTAAAGCTCCAGCCCTTGTATTTTCGATATATTTTGGTGGTACCTTTAGGGGATTTGTCAACGGATGTGTCAACCAGTAACTTCCCTTCCTTTTGGAAATATTTTTTTTTATGGGCACTTGTTTACGGAAGTTACACAGGCTACAATGCCTTTCTTGTTAATATTATTACTATACCTCAGAATAAACCCTTGTATGTGCTTTCCCCATTTTAAAGAAGTTGAAAATATAACTGTAACTACATTTTACTATATTATAAACCTGTCCACCAGTTTTTTTAACTCATTTTATGCCTTCCATTTCCAAATAATTTTAAATGTTACTTTCTGCGACATATTCAAAATGTAACATGATACTTAAAATGCATTTTATAAACAATTATTAAAAATTATGGTGGCACTTTTTTCAGAAATTATGCTGGAAAAAATCACAGATATTTCTGCAGCTATCGAGCAGCACCGGAAAACAGCCGACGCAGATCAAAACGCGCCACCTTTCGACGACCTCCGTAACTTTGCTTTCGAGGGTGGTGGCAGCACGTCAGGATCGTTATCTTCGCTTGCTACAGGTACGGACAACGCCATACCGCTTCCTCGAAAACTATAATCATTTAGCCTAACTTAGTGTCATTAAGCACTACCCCCCCCCCCCCCCCCNAACAATGTAAGTACAATTATTAAGTATGTTTTCGCTCAAGGGCGTGGGGGCGCGGAGTGTCAGAGCTATTCGTGCTCTATCATTCCGCTTGCCTGGCGACCATATTGTTCACCATGTTAGATGTCGGTCACCTTGGCCAGAGACCTTTGACATTAAAAGCTCAAAAGAATATTTCTACAAAAAATTATAAAAATTTTTACTTAAATGTAGTCAAAAAATTATTTAAAAATTATTTTTAAAAATTTATTATAAAAACATTTGGTAATTATTAAATTTAGGAGCTTTTCTGTAAAAAAAATCCCAGAAAATTGTATATTTCTACTCTACTAACGACGCAGAACACGAACATACTAAGGGCATTAATGTCAGGCTAATTTCTTAATATGTGCCCACCTAACCTAACAGAACCTAACCCCACGATGGGTGAACCACTATTTTACATTTTTAAACTAACCTAGGATTGTTGGGTTTTAAACTAACCTAATATTTCAGGGTTTTAAACTAACCTAGGATGTTAACGTGTTAATCTATCTTAGGTTAGTTGAAAACCCAAAAACCCTAGGTTAGTTTTAAAATGCAAAATAGTGATTCACCCATCGCGGTGTTAGGTTCTGTTAGGTTAGGTGGGCACATATTAAGTAATTAGTCGTACGGTAATGCCCCTAGTACATTCGTGTTCTGTATAATTAGTAGAGTGGAAATATACCACTTTGTGGGGAAAGACATGTCTCTACATAATATTTCATTATGCTATATACCAATTGAAGATGTACTCATATAGGTAGGCGGTGGATAAAGTTGTCCCGCAGCGAGTAGGAAATGGTGTAGACGTTCGCGTTCGTCGGGGTACCGGCGACGAAACATAAACTCTGCCAGATACCCCACGAAATGCGGCGTTTTCCTGCCGTACCGGGGAAGACCATGCCTCACGTCACGCCACACACACTCTATTCTTTGGGTATTCGCTCCTGTAGCGGGATCAACAAAATTCATCCTATGATTCACCCGAAGATGCTCATAGCCACGCTCTGAAAGACAATTATAAGCACGCCAACAGTCACTAATAATTGTCGTTCGAGGCTCTATGTATTGCGTGATTACGTTCAGGAGCGTTTTGCTAGTTCGGTCAACGACAGGAACAAGAAATATACTATTTGCACGTCTCTTGATCCCGCCGAAAACCCCCTGCCCTTGGACGTTTTGACCCCTATTATATTTACGTTTTCCAAACTTAGCCTCATCTATTTCCACGAATGAACCCACCCCCCTATCTTACGCCCTGTCTCACGCATACACCATTCAACCATCACCTCACGACAAAAGGACAACCAATCCATGACGGTTGGCAAATTAACATGACACATACGAATAATATATTTGGTGCGAGGATATGGAATAGTTAAATACAAATATGTAATCTTGCAGATAATCTGAATTGATAAATGGCTTTTTTCCAAACCACTTGTCGTGCCGAAATGATTTTTTAAAATTGCAAAGCACCTTCTTGTATTTCTTACCGACACGGGTTCTAACAGACCGTTGACAGCGAAATAATTCGCTGTAATCGGCCAATTCAATTGCTGTCGTGCATTTGTCGCACCTTACCTCATTTGACAGTACCCCGTGATCTACCAAACAGTCAAACAAAAGTGACCAAACCATCGTTAATTCTGCAAATTCGAATACGTCCAGGCAACACTCTCCACATAGGCCTATATCACGCACAGAACCACTCGCACTAGCACTCTCCATTCTTCAATCACAAGTCTTCGCTCGGTAGGATTCGAACAACGAACACGAACGCAGCAACACCTTACTCACCGTGATCCGCACCTGTGGCCAGACACTGGCATACTAATATACGGCCCGTGATGACGTATGCGGCCGCTAGATTGCGTGAAATATGCAATGCACAGCCATTAATAATGGCGGTATACGTTAATCATAGTAAAAAAACTCACTTAACTACTCGTACACGTAGCGATTATTTTTAATATTTTTTACGTATTTTAACACTATGCCCGCTTCAAAATTAACAAGGTAAGCTGTGCTGAATTCATTAATACAACATTTGTTGGTTTAGAACGTTTCGTTCAGAAACGTAAACAAACTGGCTGACCTGCTCATTTCGCAATTTTGTTCAATTTTTTTTAATATGTTCTACTTATTTTAGACACACCCCTAGTATATTCGTGTTCTTCGTAACTAGTAGAGTGACCACTCTTGGGGCGGGGGTTACGGAAAAACCCTTTAACTTAATAATTACCAAAATATTTATTACAAAAATTAATAAAATAAATAATTGCTAAAAATTAAAAAAAAATTTCTAAGGTCACCCCAGCGCCATGTCCAGCAGACGACTCACCCCTCTCCAATCTGTCACATTCTTAACATTCCCCTCCCCACCCTCTCACACATACTCATTCTATCGTATGCAGCCATCTTGTTTTTTTCGATTTTGATTTGATTATACATTGCTGGAGGCCGTTATCTTGAATTTCATATGTTTACTTTTACAATACCCAGGTGGCGCTAGTGAATTAATAATCGATATCGCCACTAGGCCAGCTGTCGATTTAGCCACCAGGTGACAGCCATATTTGTTTATGTTTTCCTAATGTATAAGTGGTGCTGTCGGCGCCCTCCAAAACGCCAAATCAATACACGAGATCCGAAGTCAGATCTGACCGTCAGCCATCTTGGTTACGTCAGCAATCTTAGCCACCATATTGGATCCAGGTAACCTTGACATTTGACTTTGACCTCTTAACCTTAAATAACCTTGAAATAAAAAAAAATCCAAAACATTCTTAAAATCTCAAAAAAATATATACAAAAACTTCCATGTATTTAAAATATTTATAAAAAATTAATTTAAAAATATTAAATTAAAACTCTTATTGTTTGGGCTCAGAGGGTACTAAGGCCAGAGATGACCAGCCACCATGTTATGACATCACCCGGCGACTATATTGAATCCAAGTGACCAAGTGACCTTGAACTTGACTTTTGACCTCGACTCTGGTAACCTCTGACTTTAAGCTCAAGAAATCGCAAAAATTATTCAAAATGCCCAAAATATTCTAAAAAAAATACTTAATTTTTTTTTTAACAATTATAAATTATAAAAAAATTATAAAAATTTGTATTACAAATTAATTTAAAAAATTTATACAGAAGTTAATTTCAAAACTTACATTTACGGAGGTTCCCTCAGCACCACGTCCAGCAGACGACTGACCCTCGTCAATGTTTCTCATTGGTAAAGTGGTCAGTTCCCCTCCACTGCCTTCACCAATATTTCTCATTCATTGTTATTTGTGTTCGCTTCACCCTCCAGCAGTGTGTTTATTGATTGATTACTCACGCTCGTTCTACCCGCGAACAATGTTTCTCATTGTAGTAGCATTCCTCTTCCCTAATCCCTCATCCTTGCTCATTCTTTCGAATTCACTCCACCTACCATATTATTATTTTCGTTTGTCGTTTGTTTAGTTTTTCATCACTTAAGTGATACTAGTGTATTAAATATTAGTTTTCTCCGCGAGAGGAGCTGTCGATTTAGCTAACATGTTGGTTGTTGCCGACTTTGACCTTGCACCTAATGACAATGAACTCGAGAAATCGAGAAAAATCACAGTTCATACAATTGTCCATTACTAGCTGGTCACAACAGAGAGCCATACCGACTAACCATACTAGCCAACGATTGACTCCGCCCAAAACTAACTCCACCCAAGACTAACTCCACCCAAGACTAACTCCACCCAAGACTAACTCCACCCAAGACTAACTCCACCCAAGACTAACACCACCCAGGACTAAAACCACCCAGGACTAAAACCACCCAGGACTAAAACCACCCAGGACTAAAACCACCCAGGACTAACTCCACCCAGGACTAACTCCACCCAGGACTAACTCCTGCAAAATCAACCGACAAGACCAACCTGCCATACCACCCACATATACAAATTATGATGTACAACCTCGACAAAAGTCTCTAATAAGAGTCTCTTGGCTAATCATTCGCACAAAATTTTCGAAAAAAATTTTGAAAACTTTTTTACTACAGCTGACCATACCAATGGGTCATACTAAGTTATCAAGCCAACTTGCCAGACCAATCAACTAGTTGCAAAACATTCCTTAAAAATAATCCCCTCATTTCATTCGTTCGCCATATAGAACTCATTCATTTTAAACGACCCGAGTAAGACATAATACTTCATGTCAAACCATAGCCAGCAGAGCTGATTGCGGTGTGTGCGGTGGACTCTTCGTACAGATGGTTCTCTCATGTGGCTGAGCATTTCGAGTCAGAGGTTAAAACTCTCTTGCAGAATCGGCACTGACAACAATCATGTGGTGATGATGCAGGTCGCGGCTCCATGATTATTGAAGTCCACATCAGGCCTACGAATTCACAACTCATCTTCGTGGTATGACGAGAGAGTGCTTCCAAATCGATGGTGTCAGAATGTCAACTGCCATTTTTCTATATAAAAGCTATTATTTTAGAATAAAACTTGTGCTCACAGAACGCCTTTTACACTAAAAAATTTCAAAATGTTTCCTCTTCTAGTGAGAACGAGTATGTGGGTTTTCTCACAGTGCTCCCTAATTTTTCAACATTTTAAACATGTGCAGTGAAGGTCTTCTGGGCACATGCTTTACTGTAAAATAATCTCTTGTATATAAACAAATGGCAGTTGACGTTCTGACACTGCAAGGTGAACACCGATTTGGAAGCGCCCTCTCGTCATACCACGAAGATGAGTTGTGAATTCGTAGCCCTGACTTTGACCTCAACAATCATGGAACCGTGAACTGCATCACCACACGATTGTCATCAGTGCAGATTCTGCGATAAAGTTTTCACCTCCGACACGAAATGCCATTTGTACGAAGAGTCAACCGCACACACCACAATAAGCACCACGTTAACACATCCAAAAAGCACATAGCGCCTTTGGTTAATGCTTAGTGGCATAGACTATATGATGCCTGAAGGTTAAGGGGTAAAACACAAAAGGACTTCATCACGACTTCGTAGTTTTGGAACAGGTTTATTTAACGGGACTTTACTTATACCTTCCCGGCACTGTTGCGGGAATTTACACATACTTTCTGCCGAAGATTTTCTCACACATTAACGCCCTGCGAGTTCAAGGCATGAAGGGCTGGTTACAATGTTCAAAGTTCTGGTTACATTTCTGATGCTGTAGGGGCATTAGGTATCAGGACAGGTCCCTGAGTGACGACGGGGTTACTTATCTGTACATGTTGCGTGGTAGTTGTTCCAGCAGTTGGTGGTCTGGTGAGCTGGATGGTCCTGGTAAAGGCCCTCTGTGGTTGGTCTGTTGCACGCAGCTGGCTTCCTCTTGAGCTGGCGCCCCTCGTTAGGGCTCACCACTCGCTCCCGTTCTCGACGTAGGGTAGTAACGGACTGTTGACTACCCCACCACGTCCCGGCGAGGGACCACACAGGTGTGTGTGGGTCCCACCCGTCCGCGGATCCGGGTTGCACTGGACAAGCCCACTAGCTCGACATGGCACTTCTCGGTGAAGTTCAACACTCGACTCCGCCTTCTCGGTGCGGTGCAACTGACTGACTGGAAACTGACTGACTTATGCGGTCACTGGCTGGCTAACTCGCGTCCCGACGTGGTCAAACTACTCGTCCGATGTGACTCTGGTAACTGTCTCTGACACTGCCCTGCGTTTCGCGTTTCACGTCCCGATTCGGCTGACCCCTTAATGTCGTGACTGACTATCTGTGCATCCCAGGGTGGCGGTACTGAACTTCCGTGCCACTTTCTGCTCGTTACTTCGACTGATGGACGGGACTGCTCTCTCTGTGCGGTAATAATTAACTGTCTTACCGTGCCTACTGACGTACTGCTGTACTGAGGTACTGTTGTGGCCGGGAGTCCGATCTCCCGGCCTCTCGACCGACTGACTGCTCTCTCTGCGCGGTACTAATGAACTGCCTGACCTCTCTGCGCATTACTAATGCAACAGCCTCCAGTCTTAATTGTCGGCACGTGTCACCTTGTGGGGGGGAGGAGGTGAGGGGGGTGGAACGCAGAACAATGCCTTTCAAAAAAAAAAGTCCTGGTTTCTGAAGGTTTGGAGGGGCGGGGGTGGTAGTACCTCGCCCCTAGTTTACTCTCGTCAGCTACTTCTTCGGAGCGTTTCCACCTTGTCCTGTGGTTAGCTAAGAGGGGGAAGGGGGGTGTTCTCGGCACCAATATCCAACTCGTCAGCTATTTCTTCCGTGGTGCGTATATTTTGAGTTTAGGCGAAATACACATGATTATTTGGTGATATTGCGTGAAACCTCTGCGCTCCACAGATCTCCCGGGCAAGCGAGAGGCCTAGGGGGGTGGGTGGGTGCAGGGGGAGTGGACGACGACTCCTTCGCGACACATGTTATAGTCGTCACGTGCATCCTTCTCGAGTTGACCTTCCCCTGCGGTGACTAGGAGTGACACGTCTCTACCCTGGTTATGCGGGGGGTGGTGGTGGGCCAGCGTCGCTCTAAAATTCCTAAACCGTCACACGACAACGTGCTTCACAATCAGCTCTTAATTCATCTCCGCAATCAGTTCTGCGAGCTGCACAATCAACTCCGCACACTCCACAATGAGTAGTCGGCACTGAGGAGTCGGCACTGAGGAGTCGGCACTACGCATTAATAGTACAAGTGTTTGAATTCACATATGCTTGAAGACGATGCAAACCACTGACGATGTGCAATCATGTATGTCGTGTACGACTACATGCGAACCTCCATCGATTGCTCGACTATTATGTAGAAAACAATGTTACTATGCTAAGATCCTCAGTATGCATTGTAATGCACGACGCCATGAAAAGAGCGAATGTTCAAAGAAACCGACCTCCAGAATACTAACATTTTCTATGTGCGGCGCAAAATTTGGTAGAAACGATAATTGAAAGAGACACACTGGTAAATGTAAAGGTAATGCACCTTTGCTTGACTCGAGACCATATGCATTGACTTTGTTACCTCCTGTTAAAACCCTACTTAAAATGTTTGCAGACGACGAGGGAACTCACATGATGAAGCATTACGATAATGGGCCAATGCAGTTTATGCAAAGTAATCCATTGAAGAACGTCACCTAGATCATCAAAAATTCCCCTTTTGAGAACCAGCAAGTGATGTCGTTAATACCCCCTGCTGCATCGGTGGATACTGATTCCGCAGACGATTATGATGAGACAGTTAATGCTAATGATGGACTGAGAGACCTACGAGGTGTGGTAGAGTCGGTATATGTGGAATTTACACTTGCAAGACGTTTGCGTGAAGGTAATGAATTTGAAATTAAACGGTCGTCGGCTCCAAATACTGATTATGACCATGCGACTCCTACAAAGAAAATAAGGCTTGATATTGAAGATGAAACAGGGGATGAAGACGATCATAAAGACAGCATTGATAATAATGACTATGACGACAGTGTTGAAGCATCTGTTGAAGAGGATGATGGTTCTCTAGACGTTCCCACACATTTCACCAACGAGTTTCCTTCGACAAGTGGCGTGAGGTAGGCAGAAGGCGTCAAGAACTCTTCTTTACATATTTACCGAAGACCCAAATGAACTTGTTGATAGACTCAGATATTTGATTGACCTGCAAAAACGCGGATATATCTCTCAGACATTGTTGAGATATTTTCAACCATCAATGAACTGAAGTATTGGGGTTATATCAGATGAGACTGTTGGCTACTATCCATGGTCTGCAAACATATGAGAAAATAATTATAAAGATAAAAAATATGTGATTAGTAAATATTTCTTATACTTTCCCTTCTGCTTCTCTGAAAGACATACTAATTCAGTGGTGTAAACAATCGATTGCGACAGTCTGTTTTAGATAAAATGTATGTGGGCATGTGCAGGAGGAAGGCTATGGTTTGACATGAAGTATTATGTCTTACTCGGGTCGTTTAAAATGAATGAGTTCTATATGGCGAACGAATTAAATGAGGGGAACATTTTTGAGGAATATTACGCTACTATTTGGTTGACCTGGCCAGTTGGCTTGATAAGTTAATATGACTCTTTGATATAGTCAGCTGTTGTAGAAATATTTTGCAAAAATTTTATGCGAAGAGGTTATCTACGAGACTCTTACTATATACTTTTTTCGAGATTTTATAGGTGAGTGGCATGGCAGATTGGTCTTGTCGGTTGGTCTAGCAAGTTTTGCAGGAACTGGTATCGTCAGGAGCTAGTCTTTTGCTCAGTCAGTTTCGGCAGGAATCAGTCCTTGGGTGGAGTTAGTCTTGGGAGTTGACTCAGTCGTTGTTTAGTTTGGTTAGTCGGTATCGCCACCTGTTGTGACTAGCTAGTAATGGACAATTATATTGACTGTGAGGTGGACACCGGCTGACCTGGCGAGGGTCGGTCATGTCGGGATTTTAGTCGATCCACCTGTCATCGAAACCTGGTCCTCCTACATGTATATCTTTAAATAATTTTTTTTTATAATTTTTCATTTTTTTTTTCTAGAATTGTTTATAAATTGTTGAACATTTTTTTATTGTGCATTTTTCAAATTTTTTGGGTTCAAGGTTATTCAGAGTTATGGGCATGGGGTCAAGGTCAAGGGTATTGGGTCAAGGTCACCCATATTCAATATGGCGGTTGGGTGACGTCACAACATGGTGGCTGGCCAGTGCCTAGCGCCTACTCCTGAATCCTTTGCGCTCGACTTCCCGAAGTCATTCTACTGTAATAAATTCATCCACAAGGATTATTGTTTAGAAAATAATGAAATCTGTTTAAATAGCTGATTTTAATAAGAAGGTTCCCTCGTTGTGTTTGGTATTAAAGGGTCCCGCTCATGTGGCGAGGTTATGGTTCGCATGCAACTACCACGTGACCCAAATTTTGAGAACCGAGCAGCCATTGGCCCAGAGTTCACTAGAACTAGAAAGTCCTTTCGTCTGAATCCTTTCATAGCTTTACCGTATGACATAAATACATAACTTCTATTAAATATTTTCAATAGTTTTAAGACACAGATACGCTAGCGTAAGATTTAAATTCAACAGAAAAAATACTAAATAATATTTATCTTTATAACATGAGGTGCCACATAAATATAATATTAGCCAGCGCCATGTTCTTTGTAAGCACACTTGAGTTGCATTTGGCGAGAAGCAGTTAATAAGCGCGAAAATACCGAATAATCGCCTATTCTTGCTCATACAAACGCACACCTTGGTGGCTGTCGAATTATGTAGTAAATCTGCGAAGTACAAGGCGCCTGTACTACTACAAAAAAAATATTGTACTGATTTTTTTTTTATTTAGAAGATTTTAATAGCCTGTAACACAAATATTTAACACTTCAATTTATTTTTTTTAAGTAATTGAGTTTGTTAAATGCTTTGCTTCTATGTCTAAACTTTTAATCCCATACTAGACACCTTGTTGCAGGAACTGACGAGAACGACCAAGACTTTGAGTACCTGAATGCGTGGGGTCCTCGTTTTGGCAAACTTTCGAGCATGTATGGAGACAAAGAAGTCAGCGAAGAAACTCAGTGACAAATTAACACCAGCTGTGTACGCTGTTGAATTTTCAAAAATACGTGGCAAAGTGGGTTCGCGTGCGACGGAATAGAAGCAGTGCATCTCTTATGTGTTTCCTGTTCGATATCGGATCCCAGTGGGGGAAAAAAACTAACCGCGTTCATTCCCATTCTTGATGGACTTCCAAGCAAAGAAGGGATGACGTAGTTCAAGAAGATATGCCTTACTTTTAAATGGAGTTGACTAAAAACGATGTGTAACGTACTGTATGTATAGTGTTATCTGCTTAAGACATCCGATGAACTTTCAGAAATGATGTTAGATAATACTCCTTGTGATAAGGTTTTTAAGGCTGTTATCTGCGCTCTCTGCGCTAAAATTGTTTCATGTTTTAATGTATGAAAGTGCACAATGATCATTCATGATTTCCCTCGTAAATGATAATCAGAAATATATTGATTTCCTGCCTCAATAAATGGACCAGACGAACAAACACTTATAATTTAGCTATGCTAAAATATGGACGTAAGTACAAACCGAGGACTACAAATTTATTTTATGTAATCTCATACTCGAATAAATGTATTCCAGTAAATGCATTTATGGTGTCATTGTTTTAAGAAAGTACAGCTGAAATTATATTGTTTTGAATGAAGCTGTGAATTGTTGTACCATTTTAAAGTGTGACTGAAAAAGTGAATTTAACATGTTTAATTTTTTAAGTTTTATGCATGTTATACTCTGATTTAAAGGCACAATGTGCATAAAAAATTATTTTTGGCCAGATGTCCTGTATATCGAGTTTTATATTAAAATATTGAAATATGCTATGGTGTTTAACTTTATGTGAAATGTGTCTACAAAATATGATGCCCAAAATGTAAAAAAATGAATCTACAATTATTACTATAAATACCTGCAAGATAGCCAACAAGCACAAATAATCCCACACTCCTCGGTTACACTGAGTGCTTACTCCATAGTTTGTATTCTGGTTAGAAAGAAAACTTCAAAGTTCAAGCAATGTTTATTAATTTTTCAATTTTTAATTTAGAAATTGGTAAGAATTTTATAAAATTAAACTTACTAACGAGGAATATCGAAAAGTACTGTATTTTTTTCTAAATGAATAGGTACATTTGAAACTAAAGAGGGCCTTACTCGTGGTGGGCGTTGTAATTAAATATGGCCGTACATTTACATGGTATGGAGATAAATATTATTTAGTAGGAAGTCAGTGCTGTCCGGAGTTCTAATTTTCCAGCATATACTGTAATTTTACGTTATGAATAATAGTAAAAGGCTTGGTTCTATTGATTGCAAACATTCATCACACGCATCCGTCCTTAAATATTGTGCACAAAAAATTTCATATTAATTTACATTTTAAATGTATTTACAAACTCATACACGTACAATACATATCTCGAAATATTTATTCAATAGACTATTACTGTCTTTGTACAGAGTAGTCGTACTATATATACTGTGCATACACGTGGTATACGCACTAAGAATAAAAGAAATTAGCAACAAAACACTTAAATGTTATAACAACTTCGTATCATTAAACTTTTTAGTTTTTGGGGCCACGGGGGCTGAACGGATAGACTGCTCGCCTCCCACAAAGGGGAACCTGGTTTAATCCCCGGCCGGTTTGCTCCGTATTTTCGCAAGTGGGAGTCGTGCCGGACGATGCCGCTGGTCGGCGGGTTTTCTCTGGGATCTCCCGTTTACCCCACCCCTTCATTTCGGCGCTGCTCCATATTCGCCGCGCCTCACTTCACCATCATCGGATCACAAGACCTCGATGTTAAGAGCCGCCCAAATCTCTTCACGTACTCACTCACTTTAGTTATTTCCATTCTGTGTAAGTAAAAGTAAATACTTCTCTCTTAAAATTTGAAAACACATTTTCCATTCATTTGTAAATTTTTGGTAAATAAACTTTAAGCTATACACAAAGAATGCAAATATAATTTTAGTATTCAGTAACAGGAATATTAGCTGCTTTAAAATTTTTACTATATTCACATTTGTTTAGCGTATAAATAGTTCGATTATTTAGACATGCTAGAAGTTAATATTCTTACATCATATTAATAGATAATATAATAAAACAAATAATTGTAAGATGTAAAGTATAAAAATCATACATTTATATTATAATCTGAATAAAACAAAATTTCAAATTTGTTGTAATAACAATTATAATAACTAAAAATGGAAAGTCGAAAGAAGTTAATAATAATATGTTATTATAGTGGATGTAAATGTAGGAAATACAATGGTTAAAATTATTTTCCTAATTATTCACAATTACCAAAGAATAATGAACAAACTTTTGCAATAAGAAAATAACACAAATAAAATGTAAGTGTTGTCAAGATGTTAAATATTTCAATTGTTTTTCTGGTAATCTTAATACTATAAATTAGCAATTGCATTTTTGTAAATAATTCACAAATTAAATCAGAAACTACCCTATTAATAGCTTAAAAAGCTATATGTAAATATGGAAAATATGCAGATCTATAATACCACAGAAACATATAGCAACATTTTTACGCAGTATAAATCAAAACATGTAAACTATGCAAAGTAATAAAATACTACTTTTAGGTAAATGACATGAAGAATAGAGCACTAAATGTGTTTTAGATTAACAATCAGAGAAACCAATAAAAATATACAACTTTTAAAACATTTTTAAACGAAATATTTCCTAATATTAAAAATAATTAACATAAAATGTTTTAACACCTAAAAAATTCAATAAAAATCTTTTACAAAAAATGTTTTAGAAAAATGCTAAAACAAATTAATATTTTCTCTATTTTGAAGTAGAAAATAACAAGTTAATTGAATGACAAAGTATTATAAGAGTAGTAACGGTCTTCAAATCGATAATTCTAGTACACATGTGAAATCGAAAACAACAAAGGTTTAAAAAATACTTTTAAAAAATTAGGATCGGTGTCTATTTTAACACACTGTGTGGTAACGTGATGTGACGTATGTGGCGTTAAATACTACGAATATGTCGCCAAGAAACATACATATTATCAAAACCCACAAAATAGAAGGAAAAAAAATAATAATAATCATTAACATTTAAACACATTTATTACAAAAGCACAAGGAAATACTACAGAGAAGAAAACTTATGCTGCCCGTAATGAAGTTAGTTAATATTAATCCCCCTTATACAGTACGTACGTAATTACTATAGGAAGATTATTTCTATTAAAATAAACTGATGTAAGCTGGGCGCCATAAAAATATATATATTCTTCAGTCCAAGATGGCAAGACCGGAACACATTAAATTCTGATTAAACATCTTATTGAAAATTTGACTAGAAAGACATGATAGTTATCTCAGTTTCCGCTGGGTAACTGTTGCAATAGAAAAATTGTCAATTTTCGTTCAAACTCGAAATAATTTCCAAAATTATATTTTAGAATCGCAGGTTTACATGTTATAGAATATGGTATTTGGGCCGAGGTATGTCTCATGTGTCAAGTCGAACCACGGGGACAGGTAGCGTCCCTTCACCACGCTGCCGCCATCGCCGTCGAAGATTGCCGTAGAAACACTCAACAATCTACGTAACTTAGCGTTTGAGGGCCTCTTCCTTACGTGTCCACGCTTTCGCAAGCCTAATTAACATTTCTTTCGGCGTGGCTGGTCTAAAATTTACGACGGCGCAGCATTTACAAATCTAAATTCTCGGGAACACTAAAACTTACGTCGTTCTGCGATCAAAGGTTAGCCGAAAGTCATTCAAAATTGTCAAATACATACCAAAATGTTCTACAGCGATAATAATATGTAAGAGGAGAATAAAATATGCTACAATTACTCTCTTAACAGAACGCTTTATCAGCTATAAAATGTTGCTATGTAGAATAAATTAAACTACATTTAACATCTCAACGCAACTAACAAACAAATATTCTTACGTTTTAAAATTACAATGCAGTAATATACTGTATTATAATGGAATACCTTAAAAATAAATTAACATTTCTCTAAAGAAAATTAAGGTGGATGAGAAAACTTGAAATATAAATCTTCTGGGGCTTAATTTAGAGTCTTTCCAGTCCAAATAGTAACTTATATCAATTAAAATTTCAAAAGAATAAAGCATTATTACTTTCTATGTTAATGGCATAAAAATGCCCCTTCATGTTTATACTTTCTGAAGTTATGACTTGAAGAAAGGAACAGCATCATGAATTAAATAAATTACTGTGTATACATATGGTGATAATAGGTGGTGGTTGTTGATTAATTTAAATCACATAGTAAACAAAGTTAAACAGTAGAAACAATATTTGAAAATGAATAGAGACCTGCTGTAACGCATTAAACAAAAACATATAAACATTTGCATTTCATATGAAGATAATAAACAATATCATTATTATTAATCTTGAAATAGGAAATCAAATCAATTCTGCTGAAAATGAAAACAAAAGTCAAACATTCAAACATTAAGATTTGAAAATCAAAAGTTGCGCAGAAAACACAATTACGGTGGTTGCGCAGCTGTCCGATATGACTTCGTAGAGTGAGGGTTAGGAAAGGAGTAAGTAGTGATCAGGTGTTCAACCACCAAACTATTGTTGGATGCTTCGTAACGGCTTTCCCAAGCCTCGCGGCCATCTTGGATGACATAATGTTTTCTCTTTTTCCTCTTTTTCCCATTTTCCCCTCAAAATTTTCCTTTTTACCCTCGAAAACAGCAAAATTTCCCTCAACATTTCCCGAATTTCCCTCAAAATTTTCCAACTTTTTCTCCAAAATAATATCGCATACACAATCCGGATGGTTTGCACAATTGGCTCAAAATTGTACAATGTCAGCCGGAATTTGCAAACAGGTACGCGAGGCTCTCGTCTCTCATTTGCTACGCGAGGATCTCATCTCTGGTTGGCTACGCGAATATCTCGTCTCTGATTGGCTACGCGAGGATCTCGTCTCTGATCTCTGAAAAGGTCCCGTCACTGACAAGCCAGCACCAGCCATCTTAGCTGAAGAATGTTCGTGTTCATTGCCTATATCATACAACTTAAACGAAGCGAGCTGTTTATCGTAAATAACGCTGCCGCACACAGCGATAAAGGGGCCTAGCATGTTACACGAGGCTCTCGAAAGAGTCTCATCACTGACGAAGCTAGGCGCCTAACATGTTACGCGAAGCTCCCGTCTCTGCCGCATACGACGATAAAGTGGCCTAACATGTTACACGAGGCTCTCGAAAGGATCTTGTGTCTCCCGCACACGACGATAAAGGGGCCTAACATGTTACGCGAGGCTCTCGAAAGGATCTTGTCTCTCCGTCATGCAACTTCGACAAAGCTGGTGATCTATCATAAAGAATACCTCTGCACACATCCATAAAGGGGCCTAACATATTACACGAAGCTCCCGTCTCTGATTGGCTAAGCAAGGCTCTCGAAAGGTGGCCCCCCTATCAGTCCATGCCCCAATGTCCCCGACTGCGAGGCCTCCTACTTCACACACACACCACTTACCTACACCTCACAGCATTGCCCTTCGCACACACACGTCCGCACACAAACTATGAATGACGACTGAACCCAGCTAACAATCAAATATAAGGAAAAGCTTTCTCGGCCAGCGCCCGGCAGACCGGACACATTATTATGCAGAAACTTTCTCGAGCAGCATCCGACAAACGAGAACGCACTACCGGTCTCCGCACAAACCATGACCGAATTACAGGTTGCATGGAGACCTAGAAAACTTCTCATGCCTGCGACAAGGAAAATGACTGCGGTGTCAAATATGACCTATGCGCACTTATAAGCATAGTTGGATGTAATTTCCGAATGGTGTAAGATACAGACATCAAATTTGTAAGATAGTCATCACCCCCAACAGCGAAAATTAACGCAGGGTCAAGTATGGCTTAAGAGTACTCATATGCATAGTTGAGTGTAATTACCGAACCATTTAAGATACAGTAACCAAATTCAAAACATAGGCAACACCCCCGACAACGAAAAAGGTCGCAAGTGTCACGTATGTCCTTAGAGCACATAAAAAAACCGATGGAGCTAGAGTCGCTAATAGTGATATGTGTGTGGCTATCATGTCAAGAAGTTTGGTAAAAGCTAGAATATACGTCGACTTGAGAAAGAACGATTGATCACAAGGACCAACCGCGAAAATGACTACAATACAATTGCGATACACATTACGTGACCGGTAAAGATGGTTTTTCTTTTCTTGTAACAAAACATTCATTTAAACCATTAGTCACGCAAGAGAGACATCACTACTACACGCTGATGCGTGTAATGTGGCGTATAACGTGAGCAACGTGCACATTATGTTATGTTAGGCTAAGAAATTTCAGTTGTGAAGTGTGTGTACGATAAGGTCAACATAACTATACACTTATTCAAACTGATATAAAAATAAAATGAAAAGGAAAATATTTATAAGCTCATATAAGCGAGCAGCATGTAAAATGAACGTAATTTCGTTGTCGAGCATGGTGGAGGAAAGCAGGTCGTTACTACTACATTAATCTACTACGAGCATGTACTCTCCTACAATATTAAGATGGAATCAATGGTAGAAGACTTACCATGTGTAACAGCAAGAAGCCCTGAAGAGATGCTACAAGCATTACAGTATCATTGATACTACTGCGATTGTGTACTCTGCTACAATATGAAAATGGGATCAATGGTACCATCTGTAACAGCAAGAGACACTGAAGAGTTGTTGCAAGAATTACGATATCAATGTCACTATTGTGGAAATACTTTTAGTAAAAGTTGAAAAGCAAGTCGGCATGAAAGTGCCCATTTCATGTTCAGCCCAGCTCATACAAAGTGTTCCACTGTGATAACTGCGATGATGTGTTTACCCACAGTGATAACCTGTATAGACATAACAAGAAGTGCAAAGGGCGTGTTTGCCGTTCATCGCGAAGCGAGTGCATGTATTGCGGCAAGACATTCAGTAAGCGCACCAGGACCAAAAGACATGAAGATAGTAACTGGTAACTGCACATTGTCATCGTCTACAAGACCTACCCATGAGATAACTGATGTGCAGTATATGCGAATAGGAGTAGCTTGTATTCTCACAGCAGAAATTGTTCTGCAAAAAACACTTACTGTAAATGTTCTGCTCAAATGAAGAATATGTTGAGCATGTAGCAAAATACTGTTATGACAAGTCTGTAAATAAAGGTAAAAGTATATACATTATTTCTGTGTTATTCATGTATCTTAACCAATGCTAATATTAGGTTTACCTCCATCACTAAGGGAATAAAACAGATTTTGTCTAAGTCTTGACGTGAACCAGGCGTTCACTGGTACCTTTGTGCCCACTGTGACTGCCGCCGTAGTGTCCTCCGCTTCGGATGCACCACACCGGCACACATGTGTGCAGGAGTGATAGTGTATTCAGTGTCTATCAAGTATATTTGTCCATGTGTGATAGTGCACCGTGTCATTAATTTAACCAGTGTCAGTAATTATTCATAGTTTGACAATTTAATCATTATTATTTACCAATATAGTTTCATCAGTACAGCTATTTAGGGTTATATGTATTTATTCAGTATTTATGTATACCATAATTATTGTGTGTCAAAACAGTCATCACATACATAGCCAGCCAGGGAAATGTGACATTGTTAAGTTGGCAATACAGTGGCTGATGTGTCAAATATTTAATATTAATATAATTGTATTTTATTATGTAAGTTGTGCAAGGGTAATTGTGTTTTATTATGTAAATTTTATAGGGTAATTGTGTTTGATTATGTTTATATAAGGTATATCATTTTTACATCTCATTAGCATTTTTAAGTCTTATTTGTGTTTCATCTTTCCACCGCCAGGTGTCGGCCGCGCTTAGGTAGCGCGAGCCGGCGCAATTCTCAGGCTAGTCGGCACCATCACTTCAACGCGGCCGGACGTGGTAAGTCTCTCACTTCACAATAACTTCGGTGCCAGCCCCTCAGGCTACAACCTCACTCAGCAATCGTATCATCACATCATCCACGAAATAACTAGTATTTTTATGTTACATCGCACCGAGGAGAGAGCAGCGTCACGCGCCTTAATTATAATCCAGCAGTGTGTTACATTATATGACCATGCGGTCACCACGTGTTTGTTCGAAGTGTTCAATAAAATAATCATATTCCAGATAAAACGTGAGTTCGTTCATTAATTCAGGCATGCGCAGTGGCCATACAGCTCGCAATTTCATAATATCTGACGGTGTGTTACCAGAGCTCTTAGGCCATCGGCCAAACGACCCTAAATCTCATCAGCTCACCGCAGAGCTGTGGCGCCGGGCACATACATAATTATTACATTCCAACTCTGGTAACCCCACGCGTCAGTCTGAAAGTACATTTATAGTTTCTGTACAGTGTCAAGTCTCGAACACAGTTCTCTATCGGTGGGAAATTTCCACTGTGAAGTGTGGGACATTGTGAAAACGATAAAACGATTATATTAGTCAGATAATTATATTAGATATCATGACAAACAGAAAGATTAAATCACTTTCAGCACTCAGATACCGAGTTAGCATACCTGCCTAAAGAATTCCTTCTCACATATGTACAATCTGAAATAAAATACATCTACAAACACCTATCTGCCTATCTGCAGCAGGATGAAGAGATTCTTAGCTGTCTCCCATGCCTAGGAGGTTTTCAAGATAGCTTGCTGATGCAAACAGATATTAATGCAAAGAGTTATAACCTTTTAACAACCTGTATATATTGTGTGAGCATTGTGTGCTCACGTTAGTAAAAAAAAAAAATTACGAAGCTGAGAAGCACAGGTACGATCAGGTTAACACTGCTACGCATTGAAGCAAACAGATATAGAAAATGTAAGGGAAAAATAGTTGTAAACATTTGACACCATCGTAATTATACTTTACATAAGCGACGGGACTGTACACTATGTGTTAA
This sequence comes from Clitarchus hookeri, assembly GCA_002778355.1. Lineage (NCBI taxonomy): Eukaryota > Metazoa > Arthropoda > Insecta > Phasmatodea > Phasmatidae > Clitarchus > Clitarchus hookeri. Next base: position 227,862 of record NQII01002821.1, on the reverse strand, counting down.
ATGATGCTATACAATAACAGACCGTCCTGGTCAGTACAACAGAATAGCAGACAACTTCCTTACAAACTGACTGAAACAAAACCATTACATTCAGAGTGCAATACTAGCAGCGGAACGTGCCGTCCCGGACGTCGTCGGGTGCTCAACAGGAAATATGAGAGACGCTGACACAGATCCTTCTGACATCCTTTCACCTGGCGTCCTGATGGGGACGTTTCTCATACTCTACCATTCCACCTTGGTTTTCTCATATTCCTTCTGACATCATTTCACCTGGCGCTCCGACAGAGACATGTCTCATGCTCTGCCATTCTACCTAGGTTTTCTCATATTCCTTCTCACATCCTTTCACCTAGAACTGACAGTATAGGCTGGCCGACTCAGTTGCTATTCAGACCTCGAAGAGTGAACATCGACTGTGGATAACATATACTTCTTCGACGATTGAAAATATTCGGGAAAGTTATTTCTGCAGCTGCCGCAATAAGACCTTTTCTAACATAAACAACTGCAAACAGCATGAAGCTGGTTGTCATCAGAATCCTAAGCGTATTATGTTCACATGTGAAAAATGTAAATCTCTGTTTGGTCATTGTAGCAGCTTGAAAATACATCTTGAAATGTGTAAGGGCCTTCCTGCAAGTGATATCTGCTGATTTTTACCAGATTTTACCAATTTTGAGAGCAGTTCTATACTTCTGCCAAGACATTTATGCAATTATTGTGACAAGATGTTTACATATGCATATAATGCAAGGAGACATGATAAAAAAAATACTTGTGCGAGGAGCACCATTCGTATGTCATATCGATGCGATGCGTGCCGAAAAATGTATGCACATTATGACATTTTAAAAAGTCATTTGAAACTTTGTAAGTCTCAAAAATTGCTCTACAACTGGCACTAATAGTATGTTGAATATTACACCTGACACATCATCACCAACAAACACAGTCAAAGCATAATGTCATTATGTTTTCCTGAAGCGATCAGCATTCATGATGATTCTAAAAGATTATGTTGCAACGAATATGACAATTATATTGAAACCCTCGTGTTAAGTTGACAGTGTAATATGATGGTTTTAAACATGTAGGAATAGGCTGGCCAGATCAGTTGCTATTCAGGCCTCGAAGAGTGAACATCGGCTGTGGATAGTGTGCTCTTATTCAGCAATGGCAAATAACAGCGAAGGCGGCGAGGAGGCAGGCATCCTGAAAATAGAGGGTGGTGTGGAGGCTGGCACCCTGAAAACAGAAGGTGGTGTATAGCCTGGAGTTTGTAGTGTTGCAGGTGAACAACATTGTCTATAATCTAGTGCGAAAAGTCTTGTGCACTTTAGTTCACCAAACTATGATGTCGTCGAGGTTACCCTGGGCTGGTTAGTGTTGGATTGCCCGGCACCATAACCCAGTGGAGAGTTAATGATGAGGATCGTTTGGCCGACAGCCAGGGGCCCTGGTAATCTCCATCAGTTTTTTGATGATGTTGTCACGTACTTACTGTTGCACTTTTTAATACCTGATGACAAGACTGTAGGNTGGGCTGGTTAGTGTTGGATTGCCCGGCACCATAACCCAGTGGAGAGTTAATGATGAGGATCGTTTGGCCGACAGCCCAGGGGCCCTGGTAATCTCCATCAGTTTTTTGATGATGTTGTCACGTACTTACTGTTGCACTTTTTAATACCTGATGACAAGACTGTAGACTGCCTCATAAGCATGAAATATGCTATGAAATTGTGGGTGATGCTACAAAGTATGTAATACCCTACAATGATTTTACACAGTTAACTTGGTAAAGCGGTTTATTCACTGTTCTGACTACAGGTGAATAATGCATGAAAATGGATTCAGCACATACAGCCTGCCGGCGACCTTAACGTGAAATGAATGTGGTATTATGTTGATACGCGATTGCGCTAAGCTCTCTGGTGAGAGGGCGGGTGGCTCTCACATCAGTACAGTGAAAGATGATAAATGTTCTGGTTTAATAATTAGTATTACTATTGTAGTGAAAATGAATACAGCTTAAATAATGGTACCGAGGGGGCTCGCGGAGCGGGCGACCAACACCGCCAGTCTTGTCCGAATTCTGAGATGAACTGGGGCAGAGTGGCCTTGATTTTCGTCACGAGTGGCAAGAACTGAAGTCAAATGGCGAATAATGAAACATAACATGAACACTCTGTGATATGATTGTAATGGTGAAAAATGGTATAAAGTAAATGAAACACATTGGTGACACCCCCGTTTATTAACAAATGTCTGTTATGCTTGAAGTTCTGAAGTTGATAGGGCATGTCACCACACTAAATGATATGTTACAATGATAGAGGCCTTTATAGGCAATCTCCCTTTTAGAAAACATAATTATTCTTATACGAATTAACATTAAACAAGTAATTATGCTTTCTCATAAAAGTGTTTGCATATTACTACCGATGACATGTTTGAATTTCACTGGCTATGGTGTTGCCAGGTGGTTGTCTCCTGAAGTGATGGACGAGTCCACCTGGGCAAATGGGTGTGGAATGCCATGCTTTAGTGCTATTAATACAATGAAACACACCCCTGACTGTAGCTGTGAATGCGGTAACTGGGTTTAATATGTTTGTAAAAAGGCTGCATACTACTGGCTGACACTTTGGGGCACTTATCACTTCAGCTTTGGCCTACAAGCCAGTTGACGTCACCCGGTCGTGCGTTGCGTCGTATTTAGCCGGTGACCTGCGACGACGCAACGACCAATTGCCAGTGCGCTCAACAGCTGTGGCGTTGGGGTAAACACAGTTTCGGATCACATACTTATTTATTAAAAGAGTTACCACTTGTAATAAATGAGTAGAGCGGTCTCTTCAGTTGCATAATCCTTGTTGGCAAGAAGGTGCAAGTTCTGTTCTTGTTGACCTGCACTATGCACCCTTAGCCTGATGTAGTTGGTGTGGCCGGTGTAGCTGGTGTAGTTTTTGTGACTGTGGCAGTCAGAGTGGCCACAAGGATCTCGTGGACACGTGGTTCACGTCAACTGTTTGCACTGCACAGTCATGTAATTGAACTGGAATCCCAATTTTACTTTGTTGAAACACACAGGGGTGATAAGAAAAATGGTCGCAGGACACAGACACAGTAATAGGCTGTTGGCTACACTTAACGAACCTCGCCGGTGCGTGCAGGACTCCCCTGCGTATTGGATGGAGAGGTAAACCGAGCCAAGCAGCTGGAGGGATACACATATGCGTGCGAGCTGCTGACACAAGAGCGATAATCCACCCTAGCTGGAAGGGCAGTGGAGGGGTGTTACTGCACACTTGATTTCCCACAATGTTTTGTTGTTGTAGGGGGTGGTGTCCATCATACACACACATGCTGCCAACTGCCACCTCTTTGTTTCGCCTAGTGGGATGAGAGACACCATCAACCCCCTGTTGATGGTGCTCCCACAAAATGGCTGTTGTCTGTTCTGTTAGCAGGGTCGCTGTTGCCTGGTATGGTGGTTGTGTGGCTCTTCAGCCATCATCATATTAATGTTTCCTTTCTCATGCTAACATGGTATTTTACAATCTGGTGCTGGCACCACTCCCTTATGGCATGGGAATTTGGATTTAGGAAAACAGGAAAAATACAGAATTTTGGATTTTTGGCAGGAAATTATATAGGATTTGTACAGGAAATTTTCATACATAAAACTGTGCTTGCAACAACATGGGTAGTATTAAATTCAGGTCAGGCATAAAAGGTAGGATTAGGTTTTATGTGAACAGTCATGGAAGGGCGACAATTTTCGTCAGGAATTTGTCGCAGAAAAGGTTAGGCAGTCAGGTTTTTTAGAAAGAATTTGGCTACATGGAAGGGCTTCAGTAGACATCAGGACAGTGGCACCAGAAGTTTTGAAATATAAATTATTTAGGGAGGAATTGGCAAAATGGAAGTGCGCCACTTGATAGGATGTCGTGGTCTCAGAAGAAGGGAGAAGGTGTTAAGACTTATGTGCTGCAGGTTTTCAGCTACATTAAAAGGAATTATAAATGTGTGCCAGCTACTATAGAGCATGAGAGATGTAGGGAGTGGGCCATCAGCCCTTGTGACTGCTCCTGAGTATTCCCCATTGTGTTGTTGATGATAAAGTTGCTTGAGTAATTCAATTATTCCTACCTACTGAGAGTGTTTGCCATCTCAGAATACCAGTAAAGCAGGGTGAGTCTGTTTGGTGGGCCAACTCACATGCCCAATAACACAGTAATACAGCATTGCGTTACGTTGATAGTACTGACATAGTAAGTTTTCCCAAAGAAGCATCTAATGTCGTCATGAAGCAACTAGTCAAGAAATTTAAAAAAAAAACAGACATTAAAGTTACATGATTTTACTCCTGGAACAAAACCATCATTTGAGGCACTTCCATTCTCGTGACAAATAAGGCATGTCATCAACCTACACAGAAACAAAGAAGATGCACTGCCTTGCATAACAATAATTAAGGTGCACCTAAGCCCCCAGCGCATGATTCGGTGGGGGTAGAGACGGAGCTGTTTCCAGATGAAACTAAAACAAGAAAGCATTAATTTCCTGTGAAAAAGATTGATAACTATGAAAAACTACATAATCAATTATGCAAACTTGTAGATTCGGGAACAGTAGAGAACACATGTCTGTCTTGTAATATGCGTGGTGCCAGACTAACTAACATGGCGCGATCCTGCCTGGAGGACAGCCAGGTTCATGCCAACGACTCAATAAATACAAAACACAGTGTACAAAGCCAAACAATGACACACACATAATTAAACATTGATAAAGATATAAACAAGAACCTTCTCAATTAATTTAACAAGTAAACAACATTTGAGAAAAATATGGATTGACAAAGAAATTGTGTAGCAAAACATTAATTTTTTCAATTGGGCTGCCTTTCCAAGTCCGTTGCTTATTGAACTGCTATACCAATGCACCTTACAATAATTAAAGCACTTTTAGTAAATTAATTATCCGCTGATTTTTTAGAATTTCGGGGTGGCAGCATGGGAGCTCGTCATGGATGAGTCCACTATTCTGGAGTGAGGGTGTAGGGTAGCTATGCCCAAGTGTAACAAAAACAAAGCTAATTAATGGCTCCCTGCACAGTGGTGCAATACATTAAATTCTTGAATACTTTTCACATTCGCATTTCGTACACAACATGTGTATGGGGGTGTAAACTCTGAATGAATGGACACATGAGGGATAACTGGAAAATGAGGACCGCTCTGTCCCACTCACTGCATTCATTTCCTTGGCAATATTTTCAATTGGCCTCTTCTGGATGTTATTAGCTAGCCCAAATTATCATGCTGTCAAAAGTTTAAAGCAGGACAGCCATTTGACTCTGGTGGTGTGAATAAAAAACTACAGGCTTGAATAACATTCACCCAGTGCTACCTTTTACTTTTGTAGTCAGCCCACATCTGTGTATGCATTTCACAAACTAAAATATTGGACATGTGGCTACATGTAGTATGGTGTTACAGTATAACAACATAAGAACTACTTTAATAGTTAAAGAAAATTAGTTGTAACTTTCGAAATAGTTTCTTCAAACTAATTTATATAAAAGTTTAAACTGAAAGTATACCAAAACACCAAAAGAAATATAAGTAAATTTTTTGGGGACTTTTTAAGTTAAAATATATGACATGTGTGTAACTATGTGGACATTTCCCAGCTTCATTTTAACTGCTTACACAGTCCTCACATTACCATTGTAATGAGAGAGAAGAAAATAATTTTAATTGCACAGTCCATTAATTTTTTGGAACTGATAATAAAGACATCACTATATTTGTTCACATGGCATAAAATAATTTATCAGACAGATTGTGGGGTGAAACCAAATATTAAGAACCTATACTGAATATGTATACACCATTTTAAAACAGTTTTTTGTAGACCTATTTATGATACCTGAGTCACAAATAAGGAGGTGTAATTTCTTTTATTATGGACCTTTTTATGATTCCTTAGTTACAAATCAAGAAGTGTAGGCCCTAATACAGAAAACGTACATCACAAGAAATTTCTGCAGGGCTGTGATGATTGTTAAGAAGTGTAATACAGAAAATTACGTCAAAAAGGTTATTCAATTATTAACCTCTTGAATGTTTTATATAGAAATCCAGGGTTCATACAGTTTTTGAAAGTCCTTGAATTTTTAGTAGGTATTTTCAAGGCCTTCCAAATTTCTCAAGTAACATAAAATTGCTCTGTGGCATATTTTTGTGAAAAGTGGTTCATGTTCGGTCGTCATGTTTCTGTCAGCTGACCATTTCACTGCTGTGAAATGGGTACGTAATATGTAGGTTGTTATTGTATGTTGAACACTTATAATACAACCACAAATCCAGCTTCTATTTTTAAAAAAATGTGTGTGTAGTGAATTTGGGATTTTCAAATACCCAATTCTCATTTAAGTTTTATTAGGTTTTCTTACATTTTTGTGGTACCAGTTTTGACGTGACAACGTCTTAAATTAGGTTGCGGCTGGGAGTCACTTATGAAAAAGTGTAACGCTCGGTAACGTTACGATGAGTCACCGAACGAGAGAGAGGCCCGCCGAATGCCTTGCGTCTCTCTCCCACTCAACTATGATCGGTCTGCCGCGCGCGCAGCACTACGTTGTCACGTAAAATCTTCGGCCGTAAAACCGACTTTACAGGCAACCATTTTTTTTATTAATGGATATTTTTTTTGACATAGACATCTGGACTTAGACATATGATCTTCGAGTCTTAGATTGAAAATTGGGAGCATCATCAATTCAGAGTGATATTNTGAATTTGGGATTTTCAAATACCCAATTCTCATTTAAGTTTTATTAGGTTTTCTTACATTTTTGTGGTACCAGTATTTTTATTAATGGATATTTTTTTTGACATAGACATCTGGACTTAGACATATGATCTTCGAGTCTTAGATTGAAAATTGGGAGCATCATCAATTCAGAGTGATATTGATGTCTGAAATTATACCTTTCAGTCCCTGGAAAGCCCTTGAAAAGTTATTGTATTTATAATGTAAATTGTCGTAAGATCCTCAAATTAATTTCCATTGAAGTTGATTGATCATAAATTGGTAAATGCAGAAAGTCAAGGTAATGCATATGATTGCCATCTGCAGTTTACTTGCTAGCAGCTTGCATGATAGGTTATTGTAATATGAACAGTCAGCCTTTTGCGGCATCTTGGCCTTATTTGTGAGTTCAGTGTACGTGGCATAACCAAAATATAGTTACCTATAACTTATACTGAATTAAAGTTTCTCAGTTTGATTAATAGTGGTATTGCAATTCACGTGTCTACTGAAACCTGAGATTGTGCTTTCAGCACATAAATTTTTGGTCATAAAGAACAAATCATTGCACATACAGAGGTTATACAGTCTTGCCATCATTGATAAGTCAATAGCAAAAGTAATTCATTAATTGGCTTCTCTAACTTGTCACTAAAGGTGTTATGCATGAGCACCCAAAGAAACAATATATTGCACACCAGCAACATACGCCATGTTTCCCTACAAGCAAATGTGTGTGTTTGACCTTTCCAGGAATTAGGGCTTATTTGTTATGGTGGGGGAGATGAGCAGCCTTACCAAATACACACCTTTGACCTGATCTTACTTGGGTATCTGCATATTAACCTTGAAGTTATTTTTCTGGTAGATTGGTCGCAATTGGCAACCAAATATTTGAGACTTGCAACTAGAAAATACAGTGAACTGTTAATTTAACAGGCTGTAAGAGGGGTGATCTGTCTTGCTGCTGATCGCCTGGTATTGCTGAGGGAAATGCATACAGTTTCTTGGTTAGTTTAAGAAAGCATGAAAAACCAGCATAATAATAAACCCATGACATAGTTTTCATCTGTGTAACGTAAATATTGTCTGATTATTATTTTTAACATACATAACCAGAAAATGTGCTTTTCAATCTCAGTACTATCGCATACACTGCTACTGACGATGCATTTTTAGAATACCTGAATATAAAATAGTAGCGACAAAATATTTTGATCTGGCTAGTGCCTTTGAACATTGAGTGAGTGAAGAAATTTGGTTGGCACTTAACAGCGATATCTTCAGAGCAGATGATGGTGATTCAGGTGAGTATGTAACCGTGCCGGAATGAACAGCCATGGTAAATGGGAGATCCCCGAGAAAACCTGCTGACCAGCGACATCGTTCGGCACGATTCCCACTTGCAAGAATGTTTGGCGTAGTATTTTTTCAATATAATTTGTAACCGTAAGATTTACACAAGTTTTTACGTATTTTAGGAATTAACACATGTAAATTAGCAAAAAAAAATCATTGTATGAATACCATCAGGTGAACTGAACCATTTTTGAGAAATCAAAAAGGATTTTTTAGGGAAAATTCTACATACATTTTTGTCTCATTTTCGTGCCAAAATTTGTTGTTGGTATTCAAAAGCACCCAGCATATTTACCACTCAATTTTGCATAAGGAATCACTTTACCATGATTTTTGGTAGAATTCTGCCCCATTCTATATGTGTAAAGGTAATTGTGTGTATCTATATATACCATTAGGTATATGTATTTAACCATATCTAGAATGTAATGTTTTTCGCTTGCATCGCACATTCTTTTGTGTGAAATTCTCAAGATTAAAAACTTTACGCTTGTGGAATATCCATTAATAATATATACATGACTTTTATAATGGGTACGTGCATGTACGAACGCATGTACACACACACAGTGGAATGTAAACATTGCATGTAAACATTACCATGTGACTGCCACATGGCAATGTTTGTTTACTTTTGGCGAAAGGATACGAAATGGGCTTGAAAGTAGATCTTTAGCAGGGCTTCAAGAAAGTCTCTTCCAGTCGTGAACTGACTATACATTTATGTACATGTGTGTGTATATACATAGAGGTGACAAAAGTCATGGGATAGCAATATGCGAATATACAGACGGCAGTAGTATCAGGTACAAAATGTATAAATGTGCAGTGTATTGGTTGGGCTTTCATTTTTAGTCAAGTGATTCATGTGAAAATATTTCTGATGTGATTATGGCCGCACGACGGGAATTAACAGACTTTGAACGCGGAATGGTAGTTGGAGCTAGAAGCATGGGACATTCCATTTCGGAATTAGTTGGGGAATTCAACATTCCGAGATCCACAGTTTCAAGAGTGTGCCGAGAATACATAATTTCAGGCATAACCTCCCACCATGGACAATGCAGTGGCCAACCACCTGCACTTAATGACCGAGACCAACGACGTGTGCGCAGAATGGTCAGTGTTAACAGATAAGCAACACTGTGTGAAATAACCGAAGGAATCAATGTGGGACGTACGACAGACGTGTCCGTTAGGACAGTGTGGCGAACTTTGGCTGTACTGGGCTATGCCAGCAGAAGACCGACTCGAGTGCCTTTACTAACAGTACGACATCACCTGCAGCGCCTCTCCTGGGCTCGTGACCATATCGGTTGGACCCTAGAAAACCATGACCCTGGAAAACCATGACTTTGTCAGATGAGTCCCGATTTGTGTTGGTAAGAGCTGATGGTAGGATTCGAGTGTGGTGCAGACCCCACGAATCCATGGACCCAAGTTGTCAACAAGGAACTTTGCAAGCTGGTGGTGGCTCCATAATGGTGTGGGCTGTTATTACATGGAATGGACTGGGTCCTCTGGTCCAACTGAACCGATTATTGACTGGAAAGGGTTATGTTCAGCTACTTGGAGACAACTTGCAGCCATTCATGGACTTCATGTACCCAAACAACGATGTAATTTTTATGGATGACAATGCGCCATGTCACCAGGCCATCACTGTTCGCGATTGGTTTGAAGAACATTCTGGACAATTCCAGCGAATGATTTGGCACCAAGATCGCCCGACATGAAACCCATTGAACCTTTATGGGACATAATCGAGAAGTCAGTTCGTGCACAAATTCCTGCACCGGCAACACTTTCGCAATTATGGACGTCTATTGAGGCAGTATGGCTCAATATTTCTGCCAGGGACTTCCAACGACTTGTTGAGTCCATGCCACGTCGTGTTGCTGCACTTCGCCGTGCAAAAGGAGGTCCGACGCGATGTTAGGAGGTATCCCATGACTTTTGTTGCCTCAGTGTATATACATGTATACACATATATATATTCAAATGCATACATTTAACCATACACACATGTATTTACATGTGTGTCTGTATATGTGTATAAGTATAAAATGTATAATATATTTCTAAAATGTATGTATATAACAATTTTCATAATGTGTGTATACAGTAGAATCCCGATCATTCGTATTGTCAAGGGACTGAATGTTAAATATGAATTATCGAGATATTCAAATTAGTTGGATTACCCTAATCGGGAGAAAAAAAATAAAATATACATTATACCGAGATTAATGCAAATTTGCATTAATATGCAATGATAAACGCATGTACATATGTACAGTATATATAAATCAATAATTACATCAATAAAAAACACATTATAAATTTACGTTTAAAAAAATCTGTAATTTTCTTTTGGTGCAAGCCTTGCAGACGGGTATTGTCGATGGCTTTGTCAAGCATGTTCAAAGCAGAAAATACTTCATCGCCAACGTCTGATTTCGCTAAGAAATGGCGCACGTTGTTGATGTATTGTTTAGCCACTTTAGGTGTAATTGTCAGCACATCATCTTCGTCATCACCTTCACCATCAATGTCCTGAGATGCAGCCAAAATTTCGTCATCAGTTAGGATCCCCGTTACCGCTAGGCCATCGTCAATATAGACGAAATCTTCAAACGTTATAGAATTTTCTTCATTTTGAGGAAGACGATTCCAACTCACAGGGCATTCTAAGTCTTTGTTCAGTAACTGCTGATGAAAGTTCCACCTTCGTGAATCCACAAGCACGAAAACAGTTTTTTATTGTGCTTTCGCTAACACTTTGCCACGCCTTGTGAGCAATGTTCATGGCTGAAAATAAGGTGATTTTATGATCCTCCCCATCCTCGATGCTGTCAAGGAGTTGCATCACTACTTCCTTGCGGTAAAAGGTTTTGAACGTTTTAATTATGCCCTGGTCTAGAGGCTGCAGCTTAGAAGTAGTGTTGGCAGGCAAAAACACAACATTAACATGACTGAGCGGTGGGTTATTGTTGTGGGCCGTACAATTATCCATGAAAAGCAGAATTTTTCGCTGCCTTTTCTCCATATCAGCATTCACTGATCATATCCATTCCTTGAATAATTCGCCCATCATCCACGCTTTTTTGTTTGCATGATAGGTCATCGGAAAAGTGTTCATGTTTTTAAAACATCTTGGTATGGCTGATTTGCCTATCATGAGCGGTCTTAATTTCTCAGATCCATCCATGTTGGCGGCCAACAATATGGTTACACGTTCTTTACTATTTTTTTCCGCCATAACACTTTTCCTTCTTAAAACACATTGATCGGTCGGGGAGACACTTATAAAATAACCCCGTCTCATCGGCATTAAAAATGTTGTTGGGCTCATAAGAATCGATTATTTCTCCCAATTCGTCTTTCCACTCAGAACAAACGTCGGCCGATACACTCGCACTTTCCCCACTAAGCTTCTTCAATGTTATGCTGTGCCTTTTTTTAAACCTATCAAACCAACAATCACTTGCACGAAAGTCTTTAATTCCCATTTTTTCCTGCGAAAACTTTTACTTTTTCTCTTAAAATGTTTCCTCCAACTGGTACATTCAAATTCCGTGCTTGCGCAAACCACTTTTTAAATTCTCTTCTAGTTGTGGATACTCACCAGTCTTAAAGCACTTTACTTTGCTGTCCGATGTCTCAGAGGCGATCTTGTCCTTGTTCTTCATAATTTATGTTATTGTGGAAGGAGGAACGTTATAACGTTTCGACACGTCAATTTGTTTATCACCACCGGCCACGTCGGTAATGATTTCTTTTTTTTTTCTCTAATGGAAAGACACTTATTAGCTCTTTTCGGAGGCATGGCTAAGACCGAACTGACTAACTTTTCACTCCCTCTGCTACTTCCTACCCTATCATAACCCTAGGCCGGACACCAAGGTGCCTCTTAGTTCTGGGAATCACAGACACATCGCCTCACAGCCTACTCGGCGTCATTACCTGCCCTTCAAACCCTCCTATGTCCCTTTTTCGGTCTTTTTTACTCTGCCCGAATTGCATAAATCTAGAGCTGGTGTACAGTCTAGGGTTAAAAACATTACGAGTTAACGAGATTTTTAAGTTGGAAATAAGAATTATAAGACATTTTTATTGAGCTTGAGCAACAAAATAAATACCTATTATCGAGGGGACCGGAATGCATTTTTTTTTTTTTTTACGAATTAAAGGGATTTTCTCAAGGGACCGGTAAATTTGTACGAATTAGCAGGATATACGAATAATCGGGATGCGAAATATCGGGATTTCACTGTATTTACACTGCCGCAGGCAATTGATGAGAGGAAGCAGGTGGATGCTTGCTTCATATACATACATACACCTTCAAATATACACAAACATGGCTATTCATACACACACATTTCTCTTGTTAAATATTGCATGACATTTTCAGGCAAAACCATTTGCTTTGAAATACTAGTGATGACAGGTGCGACTATTTTGAGCAAAGGATAATGTTGATAAAATTTCTACGATCATCAGGCGCAGTTTATTTGCTCTAGGACCAGTGGCTAAGGGTGAAAGCACTTTTTTTTTTGCTAGACAAACACTTCCCCTCTAAGGGGAGGTAACAGGCCAGGCTCGTACCGCACCACAGACATGGTGGGAAAAGACGTCACACTGCAGACGGTGGCGCACGTGACGTATTTCACATGAAATTACTACACGTTTACATAAATAACCAGCTAAACACTATCGTTGGGGGAAATCTTAGGTGACGGGACCGAAAGATATTTTGATCGACACAATATCCGATAAACGATACAAGCGGGTAGCTTTATCATTATTTATATAGGATTTTTTCCAGGATCACTGAAAATTAACTGCGGATACGGTTTAACGGTACATTTACAGGTATATGTAAATAGATTTATACAAATATGTACACCCATTTTATTATGTATTTGTACTTACTATTTTCACACACATGCACAAGTAAATATTTAAGACAAGCAATGCAGCCTTTTTATTAATTTATAATTATATTTTTATACGCCTTCAATTCTTCAAAATCCCGTTTCAGTAATTTCAAATCTCGTAACAAATGTATATAATTTGCACATACTTTCCTCTTGCTGAAAATCTTAAATTAGTTCTCAGCGCGATCACTTTGAGCGCTGAACGCTGCCTCAGTTGTCAACGCGGAATATGCCGATCCATAAACTCTCCTTTCTCCTTGTTCTATGATATTTTTTTTTTTGGCTAAGGTCTGTCAGTATTATTTTCGCCGAAGAGAAAATTTTCAAAGTTACAGTGTAAGTTGATTTTGTTATGTTTGATGATTATTTGTTTTTGCTATGCACCGCTTTTTCCCAACTTAATAATAGCTCTGAATGTTCTTATTATTCGTGTTTTTGTTAATTCGCAAATTTGTATTCTGCGAAATGATGGCCGGCATGCAGAGTTTTAGATTTCAAGGACAATCTTGCGGTTTTACAGCCAATACTTTTTATGAAACTAAAGTGTGGAAACGTTGAGAGTGTTTTAAATTTTAGTATCAGGCGATGTATTACGGATAGGTAACGTGACATCAGTGAAAAATGCATTTGTTAAAACATATTGAAAGTTTAAAATAAGCAAAATTGTTGGCAGTTTTTATTCTTAAAATAGTTGTTTTGCCCCAGAATGCGCGTGATATTCTTGTCACATGTGCAGGGCTACAGAGGATTTCGACGAAGGAGTAGGGGTGCCGCCCAGAACAGGCTCGGCTCAAGCTGTAGCTAAAAGTGGAATGGGAGAAGTTGCTGGCAGTTGGAAGCCTTTTATATATGGAGGTTTGGCTTCGTGTACGGCAGAGTTTGGTACGTATTTATGTAACGTAGCATAAATATTTTAACTATAACGTATTTATATAATTATTGAAACATCGAAGTAGGTTATCAATGTGTACTGTATCAAGATAAAAAAATTTGTTTTCAGGCTTGTGACAATTATTAACTGCTGGTGTAGTACTTAGTTTAAGGATTTCGAAAAGTTTTTTGAGGAAGCTAGTTTTATCCGTTAGTTTATTTGGTTGGGAAAGTTTTCGGACTGCTTTCAGCGCTTGCATTGTATAATCATTTTTGTGCAGTGTCCTTTACAGTCAGTCTAAGCTTACATAGGACAGCATGGAGAGATGCTGCCAACCACGCCAAGGACTGTGGATTGGAATGGTATTAGCCTACATTACTTGAACTGTGCAGCCTAAAACTTGTGTATATTTGTTAGCCATATCAACAAATGAGATTTCTTTTAATTACAGGAACATTTCCAATAGATACCACAAAGACTCGGTTACAGGTTCAAGGTCAGAAAATTGACAGTAAACATGCACAGCTCAAGTATCGTGGCATGATCGATGCCTTGCTGCAAATATCAAAACAAGAAGGTGTCAGAGCTTTATATTCAGGGTAAGAATGGTCATGAAAAATAATGTTCCTCAATCAGTGGTACAGTAGACGTGTGGTTGTGCATGTGCTAGATTGTGTCAAGTGAATCTGTTTATAATTTAATAATTTTAGTGATTTGCTATCAATATATTTTTTAATAACTTTCTGTAAAGCATTTTACATTTATTTGTAAAACTTGATTATCATATCAATTTTTTTTATTAACCGTACTTGTTACTAGTATACCAGTAAGTTGAAAATTTGATGCCTATTACATAAAAAGTAAAATAGCACCTTATTACACCTATTTGGTTAAAGTAATTCTTTTACTGTATACAAATAAGGATTGAAGGGTTCCATGAGAAATCATCCAAGGATGGTTGCCACACCATTTCGAATAAAATTCACAGAAATATATGGGTAATTATTAAGTTTAAGGGCTTTTCTGTGGGGGGAAAAACTCATGGAAAATGGTATATTTCCACTCTACTAATGATGCAAAACACGAATATACGAGCGACATTAACGTACGACTAATTTCTTAGTATCTGCCCACCTAACCTAACATAACCTAACCCCACGATGGGTGAATCACTATTTTACATTTTTAAACTAACCTAGGAGTTTAGGGTTTTACACTAACGCAGGATTTTAGGCTTTTATACTAACCTACAATTGTAGGATTTTACACGAACCTAGGTTTTTGGTTTTATACTAAACTACGAATTTAGGATTGTATGGATTTAAAGGAACTGTAAAACACACTAAAAGAATATCAACTTACTCACCTGATATAATTCCTCTGTCAACGGTCAATTCAACCTTACCTCACTCGACGAAACACTGTGTTCCACAAATCCGCCACATACGTGAATATAACACACTAAATCACTAGTTTTCAGCCGAATATAACGCACAGAAGCACTAGTTATTTCTTTCTCCGTTTTTAAATCCGCCAGAACTAGACCCGGCAAAGACGCAATGGCAACTGATTTTTTTTAATTGACCGTTAAAATGTCAGTAATGACATCCGTGGCCGCTAGGTAGTGTGGAATCAGCAATGTGCTGCCATTAATAATGGCGGTAGACGTTAATAGACGTAAACAAACAGGGCAAACTGCTCGTACATTTCACAATTTTTTTAAAATATGTTCTACTTATTTTTACAGTACGCCCTCTTGAATATGAACAAGGTAAGCTGTTCAGAACCCAACAATGCAACTTTTGTTGGTCTAGGACGTTTTGTTCAGAAACGTCGACGTAAACACACCGGCCGAACAGCTTGCACATAACGGAAATTTGTTACATTTGTTTAAATATGTTGTACTTGTTTTAAAGCTACACCCCTAGTGTATTCGTGTTATACGTGAGTAGTAAAGTAGAAGTATATCGTAATTTTGAATGAGTTTTTCCAGAAAGACCCCTAACCTTAATAATTACTAATATATGTTGTTTCTACCTTCACAGGTGACAAAAAAATAGTTTTAAAAAATTTTTATGTGAATATTTTACTGGTGGGAGGGGCCAGAGAAGGGCACGAAAAGCCAAAAAAAATAGCCTGTAAGGGTTTAAGTTTTCTTACATATCTCAGCTCCCATAACAGATTTTAGAACAATTCAAAAACAGCTTCACAAAGAATCATCTGAACTTCATTCTGATATGTTATTTTAAGAAAATCAAGTAAACATTAGCTATGTTAACAAAAGTCAAAAATAAGCAATGATGTGTTGATTTTCTCAATGTTCATAAATTTTTTTTGCCATTTAAAGCAAACTTAGCTTATAATTGTTTAATGTTTATATTGACACATTTGAAAATGTTCAGCGGTAATTATGCAGTGTAAGGGCTTTTCTGCCAAAAAAAAAAATCCCCGAAAAGTGGTATATTTCCACTCTAATAATAATGCAGAACACGAATATACTAGGGGCATTAACGTCAGACTAATTTCGTAATGTGTGCCCACCTAACAGAACCTAACCCCATGATGAGTGAATCACTATTTTACATTTTTTAACTAACCTAGGATTGTTGGGTTTTAAACTAATATACGAGTTTAGTCAAATCTAGGATGTTATGGATTTAAAGGATTTGTAAAACACATGGAAGAATATCAATGAACTCACCTATGTAGCGGCGAGTACAATTCCTCTGTCCTCGGCCAATTCAATTGTTGTACACCTTACCTCACTGGACGAAATAAGTAATACCCGCCACATAGGCGAATATTGTCTACAAAAGCACATGTTTATCGGCGAAAATACGCACAGAAGTACTCGTTATTGCGCTCTCAGTTTTTAAATTGGTCAGATACAGACGTTACAAGTCGTGCCCGCAACAACACAACTGCACTGTTTCGCATCTGAATGGCAACTGAAATTCGATGACGTCAGCGACCTACAGCCAATAAGGTGACGGCACAGTGCCGAAAATCACCAAATATTAAGGCATCCAACGTAAAAAAAAGTGGCGGACCGCTTGTACTATTAACTATTTTATTTAATACATTCTATTTATTTTAACATTACGCCCTCCCACGCGGCCGGCAGGTAGCGTGGGAAACAGTGATGCACAGCCATTAAGCATGGCGACCGACGTAAACACACCGACCAAACTACTCGTACATTTCGCTATTTTGTTAAAAAAAATTTCATATATCTTACTTATTTTAACATGACCCCCTCTTAAATACAAACAATGTAAGCTGTGCAGAACCCATTAATGCTACTTTTGTTGGTCTAGGATGTTTCGTTCAGAAAAGCCCCTAAACTGCATAACTACCGTAAAGGCAAAAGAAGTTTTAAAAAAATTTTGAAATTTGGCATACTGATAGTTCTATATAGAAACGACATCCTCCCTTTATTACAAAATTATTGTGTGTTTAGTTTGGGTGAAATTAAATTTTACATTTTGTGTGTTGTGGCTGTCATGCAGTTCTGTCAAATTAATTCACACAAGTTGTTGATGGATAGTAAGCTTCTAGATTTTAGTTTTGGTTTTATTGTTTAGAAATAAATTTTTTTTATATAAAACATATTTGCTACTATGCATGCTAGGCTACTATTTTAGGCCTTAGGAAGTAAGTGTACATCATCTTCAATTTATCTGTTGTCCCAATAATAACTTCAGTGGCACAGTTAACCAAAATTTTGTACAAAGTATATTACCTACAGGTGTTTTGACTGCATTTCATGTAGTGAGCACTCATATGCATTCTGACAACATGTTACACACATGCTAAATACTGACAATAAATTTACACTATGTGTAAAATAACTTACAGATTAGCCTTTTCTCTAAATAACATTGTTATTTCACTATTCATTTTGTCTGTTATGTTATGTCCTCTTGATGACCGAGTCGTGAGTTCCAAAGGTGTTAGGACCCTGAGGATGTTGGCATGAGGAACCCAAAAAAAATCTGATGCATGTAATTTGAATAAGTTTCTGGGCCGCTTGGGCGGTAAAACTTAATGTAGTATTCTTTTCTTCTATTTAAGTTACAAAACCCCAAGCCACCATGCATTATCGTAAATGCATGCCACACTGTCACACATTTGAATTTCTATGTCCTAAAAAGCAGTGATGTGTGAAACTGAAAATTCTTCCTGTAAAGTTGATTTAGATACTATGTAAGTATGAATTGTTGAAATGCTCACTGGGATAAAACAGTGTTTTTGTCTTGTATGAATAATCTGAACAGCACCACTGTACCTCTCTGCTAAGTCAGCCTCTGTCTTTTATATTGCACTACGGTCAACTTGCAGAAATGTGTTTCATGGAATGTAACTAGTGCAGAAATTAATCAATCATCTGTTGAACAGTTTGGATGTCATTATTCTTGAGGCTGGCTTTAGCCACTAGTTTTTTGACAGTGCCACCTACGCCATCACACAGCCCCTTTACACGTGAAGTGGCAAAAAAAAAAGGCCACTCAGCATATTCTGCGGTTACATAAATTTATGAAGTTTTTACCATTTTTATACTGTCCAGCAGTTCCATCAGAAAAATAATCTTTTTGGAACCATTTGTGTAATGTTTGAAATAAGTTTCTTCTGAAAAGTATATACAGCTGAAATGTCACGATTCAGACAGTCCGGTATAACACAAAAGCTTCTTGATTTAATGTTTACATCTTCCTTGTAGTGAATTACAAAAGGGTGAATAGTGGCTAGTTTATTCACCCAGTGATAACTCTGTATCTCGTCCTGCACAACGAATGTGAAATTCTCTGTAAAGTCTGTAATAACTATGCATTTATCTGGCAGCAGAATTTCTTTCTTTTGTCTTAAAAATGCTACCTGCATTTTTAATGTTTTCAATTGTTCAACTAAATTTTGAATGAATTCATTAGTAGGTTGAACCATGCTAACATTCTCACATCTATCAGTATTCACCCACTGTTTGTATCCTACTTCTTCTAAACTGTAATAATTACCTAAAACATTCTTTACATAATCTATATACATTTCTGCAGGTGTCACATTGTCCACATGCCAATAATTCTAAAAGTTGTACGTGTGACTGCTCAATTTTTGCACCCTCTATCATAAGTTTCACATTTAATGAATCTTGCATACACACACTGGATGAGTTCCACTTGATGCTGCTAATATGCACCTGCGACGAAGTTCGGCAAATTTTGAGAAACCAACTTTAATTGTTTTGGGAATTCTTTTTAATTGTTTTTACAATTCTTTAAAATTGCACACCACAAGTCTTTTCTGTTTTTTTTTATTTTGGGCCATCAGCACATCAAACAGCAATGCAGTCCTTCATACCAGGACACTGTCTGCTGTAATCATCATTTTCATAAAACTGAGTTACCGTATTTATAACATCTTGTGACAGTTTTCTATTAATTTGATGCTGAACTTCTGGTAAAACACCTTGCTCTCATGTTAAGGTTCTTGCCATTCTTATTAAGTATTCTGTTTGGAATTCTTGACTGATTTTTTTGCTCGAGACCAAGATGAAGGCAAAAGACTTAATATTATAATTTTTTCACTGTAAATAGCACAGGCTTTCAATTTTACTTTGAGCTGATTAATAATTTTCAAATAGTCATTACAAAGTACAGAAGGCGGTGCAGGTTTCCTTTTCCCAGAGCTGAACAAGCACTATTTATATTGTACAGTTCATTAGGGAGAATAAAGGGTTCATGTTTTGATGCATGATTTGTTGGTGTTGAATGTATGTTTCTTTTCGGTGGCATTTACTTTAGAATTACACTTGCAGTATTATCTTGCAGTTAACACAGATAGAAGTGCCAGGAATCAGCTGTTGATCTAAACATCTCTGCAAATTCAGTTGTTACCTCTCTCAGATCCTTCTTTACATTCTTTGTGTAGGTACGAAATGGTTCTCAGCACTTTTCTTCATACACTAGCTTATACTTGTGCAAAAACCTAGTTCGTGGTAATTACATATACCTAGTTGAAACATATGAGAATGTTCTAAGTCTTATAATGTACACTTTTTACTTTACCAGTTCTTGTCACTGGTTAAAATGTTTCTTTATGGCAGTCTTCTTGTGCATGAACACCAACTGACCACTCCATTGTTCTTCATTGTCACGTGCATCCATCAGAAGCTAGATGGTAACTGAAGCTAGGAGCAGCAATGCTTAAGCACAGGGTAGGACAAGTCTGCCTGACTGGGCCAGTTGTAACTTGTTCAAGGTCAAATCACTTTCATGTAGGCAGTCTACAAATAGATTGTATCTCTCTGGTAGCCTTTAATCTCTAGTGAATGTCTGTACGTTTCATCTTCTAACAAATTTATTTCTTGTGTAATATTATTTTGGTGTACTATTTGGAAGTCGTAACATACAAAATGTAAAATTTAATTTCTCCTAAACTAAACATATAATCATTTTGTAATTAAGGGAGTATGTTGTAACTATATAAAACTATCAGTATGCAAAAGCCTAAAATTGAGGTATTTTCAAAAACTTTGAGTTTTCAAAGAAAAAAATTTAAAAAGAGAATACTTTTGGGGGGGGGGTTAGGAAACTGATCATTTTCAAATGTGTTAAAATAATTATAAATATTTATAATCTAAGTTTGGTTTTAAAAGCTGAAAAAAATGTTGTGAATATTGAGAAAATCAACATATTATTGCTTATTTTTTACTTTGGTTAACGTACCTAATGTTTACTTGGTTTTCTTTAAAATAACATATCAGAATGAAGTTCAGGTGATTCTTAGTGAACCTGTTTTTGAATTGATGTAAAATCTTGTCATAAGAGCTGAGATATGTAGGAAAACGTAAACCTTTGCAGCCTAGTTTTTTGGCTTCCCCTGCCCTTCTCTGACCCCTCACACAGGTGAACTATTCACATGAAAAAAAATTTGAGCAGTTTTTTTTCACCTGTTTGTAAATAGAAACAACGTATATTTTTTTGGAGCTTTTTAAAATCCATGCAGCTACCGATTATTTTATAGCTCGATGATTTCTCGTGGAATGACTCTGAAAGATTCTACGTTCAGTTCAGTGTGTTAATCCTTCCTGACGAATTCAGTTTTTTTGTGGAGCTGTTTACTGCCATTTAGTTTGGTAAGCGCACCAAAAATCGACACTGCGCCTTATGTTGACACTCAAAATTCGTATCTCGATAAAAACATTATTCCTTCAATGTATCAGTGGTGTCAATAGTGCAATATTATCTTTGAAATCTGTGCTTTGGAATGCAGCAGTCTGCATATCTGCTTGGTAAGTACAGAGGATGAAGAAAAATATTTTGTAACTCCACATACTGAATCTATGGAAAATTGATGGATGCCTGATTTATGTAGAGTAATGAGTGTCTGCATGGAGCAATGTGAGGTTCTTTTGAATTTGGGTTGATTTGGTAGCACACATGTGTTGCCTTACAAACTTTATGCCTATAATTTCTGTATAAAAAAAATAGTTTTGAAGTGTGTTTAAGTGTTTTTCAACTTAAGGTACATCAAAACTCTCCATTGTATCACAAGTCAATAATGCCACAGATAGGAACAATTACAACTTTATTGTAAATGCTGGGTTTCTAATAGTTTTCAAATAAATAATGTATTTCAGGGATTATATCAAATACGTACACACATTCATTTTTAACAATTACATTACCTTAAAATATTTTTTTTGTGTTAAAATTTTGATGTATTGTTACTATTGATGAACAAGTGACTGCTGACATCATCCGAATTGAAATATACCAAATATTTAATTATAATGGCCTGAATCTGGCATGTGTTAAAGCATTGTCACTTTGGTTAGTAAAAATTACACAGAGCATGCATGAAGCAATAAAAAGTTGAGGAAATCTTGGAAATGTTCAGCAAAGTGGTATGGCAGTATACAACTGTAACCAGTATGTTTTTTTTTTTCAAATGCTGATTTCAAAAGTGCTTACTGTAATGTGAACAGCTCATAACAATACTGTATACGATACAGGTAATTATGTAATAAAATGCAATTCACTTTAGACCTTCAGAGAATGTTGCAAATAGGTGTACTCAACTTGGCCAGCAATAATTTCACTCACAGATTCATTAAATTACAAGGCGGTAATTATTTTTAAAAAATTGCAAAATAATACCTAAAAATTGTTTATATGGACTTTACTAATCACACCTAATACAAATTTCATGAGGGGATCAGGTAATTTGCAGTATATACCATGAAATGTGATAGTGACAAAGGTTATGATCATCAGGGTGTTTTTTGGTTAAAACACTATTGTATTTGGTAGTATATACTGAGAATATCGTAATTCCCATAGTAAATTTGTGTTTTTATGTGATTAGTGATGTTGATTTATACCACTTTTCCAGATATTTTTTTTTGTATTTTTCGGAAAATCTGAGATTTTTAATAATTACCCCACTCACAAATTTTTTTCATATTTTCAGAAAATTTGTTTTATTTTGTTTTAACTGAACTTAAAGGGCAGCAAGTTTTGAAAGGTATAAAGCTTGTGACGTAGAAGCAACTTATCCACCGCTAAGCATATACACACTGTTGAAGTTTTTCAGAAATGTTNAACCTATACGTGTTGGTTTTTTTTTTTTTAATTTTATTTATTTATTTGGAAATTTTACACACCTAAAACATCATACTTCATAGGTGTAGTGAGAAAATTACCTTAAAATAAAATTGTGATTATCATAAATTATTCCAGTTTGATTTCTTTTCTATCTGCAGCATCTTTAATTAAGCATCTCAACTTCTTAAGCAATTATAGGGTTTAGGTAAATAAATTCTTTAAGTGATTAATTTTTGTGTTGCGAATACCTTGATCTTCATATAATAGGGGTGGATGGGGGAATAAGAAGCAGGGGTAATAAGATAAATTCTTTTATTTCATTGTTTATAATTAGAAAAAATCAGTAAAAATTTTAAAAAGTGTCTACACAATTCACCTACAAGCTGTAACAAGGTCATCGNTCTGCAGCATCTTTAATTAAGCATCTCAACTTCTTAAGCAATTATAGGGTTTAGGTAAATAAATTCTTTAAGTGATTTATTTTTGTGTTGCGAATACCTTGATCTTCATATAATAGGGGTGGATGGGGGAATAAGAAGCAGGGGTAATAAGATAAATTCTTTTATTTCATTGTTTATAATTAGAAAAAAATCAGTAAAAATTTTAAAAAGTGTCTACACAATTCACCCACAAGCTGTAACAAGGTCATCTGCATTATTGGCGTATTTGTAATTTTAACTTGTCTGACAAATATGTGCGCAGAGAACTTTACCATCCCAAAGTTACACGTCTTTGCGAAGAGAAGATTCCTAAATATCATTTAGATTTTTTTCTTCTTAGGCTTAGGCCTATTTTAACAAGTTTCACATAGGCTATTTAATATTTGGTTTTGCTAATTTTGATGTGGTGTAACCGCATGCTGTTATCAGTTTTTGGTGTAAAAATGCTATATTATATGTATTGTCTCGTAGTAATGTTTTTTAAGTATGCCAAGCTCAAGATTATTAATTCCCCTATGTAAAGTTTACTTGCATTGCAACTTTAATGCCAACTGTTATTAACTACCTTTTTTATCACACTCTTTTACACGAATTAGCGAACCAACAATATCAAAAATATTTGGGGTAATAATACACACCTCACTGATGTACACTGGAGAGCCAAAAAAACTGGTATATGCGTGTGTACGCAAATAACATAAGAGGTATAGAACCAATCAGAATAACGCAATGCGGTCAGCAGCATCTATATAAGACAACAAGCGTCTGGCAAGGTTGCTAGATCGGTTACTGCTGCTACAATGGCAGGTTATCAAGATTTAAGTGGGTTTGAACGTGGTGTTATAGTTGGCGCACGAGATGGGACATAGCATCTCCGAGGTAGCGATACAATTTGGATTTTCCCGTACAACCATTTCACGAGTGTACCGTGAATATCGGGAACCCGATAAAACATCAAATCTTTGACATCGCTGCAGCCGGAAAAAGAATTTTTGAGCTGCATAAGCTGCGACTAGGTTTGTTCTCGCAGTCTGCCTCCACCTTCCCCTACCTCCATGTCTAGGTGAAAACAGTTATCTTCAGTTTCATTCCCCCTCCTTCGGTCAGGTTGAAGATGTTTCCCTCACAGCAGGATGGCATCTGAACCTCCTCCTGTTTGTAGAATGGAAATATGCTTAGAACAAAAGTTCTTTGCTGCCAGGAATGGTGGAATTTATACTTCATCCAGTCCAGAGTGGCAGCAGAGGTAAACAGTATTGTTGCGGCAGGAAATATTTCTGACTGCATTTTGTAATTTTTGAGGTCAGGCATAGTAATTTAAATATAAAAAATGCCATTTTTTAATATTTTATATTAAACTACTTTGGGTACATGCAAGAATATATGGTCCATACCATATAAGAAGGCCACTTTCTGACAGTCAATGAGTGGAAACTTTACGTATACGAAACAAACAAAGCGCCATTTACAAAATCCTGTATCAGCTGATGCACGAACAAACAAAAGTTAAAATTACGTTGGCTATTCTGAGTGCATTGCCGATACACATCAGAAAAGCAGAAAATACGCGGGTAAGAAAGAGTTCTTGCATTTATTAATACATTTTATTTTACAGGGTCACAAAACAACGGTTGTTAGTGTTAAAAACTAAACTTCGTGATAATGTAGTTATGTTTAGGTGATCAAAATGAAATGTACAATAGAACGATACGACGTGGAAAAGTTTTCTGAAGTTGTGCTAACTTCAGAAAGCTTTTTCACGTCGTATCATCCATCTCAAACCTTGCTTTCAACACGTCCATGATATTAATTCCAAAAGCATACAGAAATATTGCATAATATTGTTGAATTATTTTTTCTAATGATTTGACGAAACGACATGAATTTGAAATATATTTCCAGTCCGTAACATAAGAATTATCAACTTTAAAAAATACGCTATCTGTTGACCATAAAAAGAGTTACTCAAAACTTCGCAGTGATGTGCTGCGCTCTATCTATCGGATATTTTGCGAGCTATTACCAGCCAAAAATGAACCTCTTTTCTGCGCGATATATAACGAATTTACAAACATATGCCAATAGTTATATTTTTGGTAATTTTCTAGNGCTCTGCATAATTTTTAAAGTAACATATATTTCATGTACAACAATTTGGAGTAAAAGCAATTTATATTCGGCCGGTAATCGTTCGTCTACGTAAATTATACGCCATATTGTTCTCTCGAAACCCATCTCCTTGATTCCGTAGACACGCGTGAATAGTTTTTAAGCAATTCTAACGTTATTCCACGTCACATATTTCCAACTCGAATATATTAGCTATAACGTCCAAAGTGTAATAATAGATACAACAGACCGTCTCGCAAATTTTAACCCAAATTCACTATCTCGGACAAATTAAAAAAGAGTTATCAAATATCTAATTATTTGCAACATTTTATATTTTTAACTTTATAACCTATTTATATTTTTAGACAGATGTCAGTCTTAAAATTTGTTTAGCATTACAGTACAATGAGAAGTGGATTAGTTGACAGCGTGTTGATAAAAAATACAGCCCCGACGTGACAGACCAGCTGATGGCGGAAGGATACATAGTCAGATGTAAACAATGGCGCTACTTTCGCCAAGCTGTCAAAAAGTGGCCTTCTTATATGGTACAGAATATATGTGGAGTAGAAGAGCTATATGATCTAAGTGCCACAAAGTTGTTTTGTAATAAAAATGAAAAAACTGTATATCAGTAAAGGAAATGAGAAAAACATATTCATTTAATGACAGTCTAATATAACATGTGCATCAGTACACCAAAAGAAAATTTTCTTTTAAAAGCAAAATATATTTACAAAAGAGTGCAAAATTTAAAATTTTCTAGTTCCCTGCAGTAATTCACTTCTAACTGCAATATTTCTACAATGTACTGAACACAAGGCACTCAAAATGTCACTGTAAAACAGCTTGTTTTCCTCATCTATGAACTCTTAACATTGTTCGACGATCTCTCCTCTTGTTTACAGCTAGTGTATGTACACGTGGAAAGCCCTCAACTTGTGCTAACACAAAATCACGTACAGTGATTCCTTTTAAACACACTGCACATCTCCCATTCCATCATATCACTGAAGCTGTTCCTCTTGTAGATAACTATAGGCCATTGACGGTTACTTCTCACTTTTCTGAAGCCCTGCTTAAGTTCTACTTTTGGTTACCAATTATGCTTCCTGCTACACGTAAACATAAACACTGTTCAAAGAATTCTGTCATATTTCAAATACCATTTTGTACGAATGTTCACAACTTAGGCCTATAACCATATTTTGGTCAGCTTTATGTCTTTTTAACCATGTCTGTATTGACTATAGTTCTTCTTTCGGTGTTTATTTCTCATTCTAAACCTATTTGTTATACATGACATAGCACATTACACGTAATTCACGTTAATATTTTGCCGCCACTGTGTTTAACCTTGTTACAATTGTGGGGTAAAGAACTATAGTATTTAACCTCTTGTTATAGATATGTGTTGTGTTATTTCTTTTATAGTATGGCTTCAGTTGGAATAAATATTAAAATGAAGGAACAACCAGTCCAACGAAAAGAGACAGTAAATTCAAGCACGCAACTCTTGTCGTTTATATTTTGTATGTATCAGCGACAAAAATAAAAGATACTGGTGAACATGTACACAAATAAAACTACCTTAACTTTTATTCCACTCATATTTCTATGCATTGGTACTTACTGTTATCTAGGTTATTTAATTATTTATTTTAATTTATCTGGCTGGGCTTAGTATTTTGTTGGGCTTGTGGAAAACATTCAATTCACAGAAACGTAAGCACATTACACAATTGTGATTAAAACACTTGGGGCAAAATTACGTTGTGATAAATATGCAGACATGACTTTCAAAAAATTAATTTAGTCTTAAAAACAGTTCACGGTTAAAACATATCATTTTTGCAAACACACACACACACACACACTCTCTCTCTCTCTCTCTCTCTCTCTCTCTCTCTCACTCACTCACTCACTCACTCACTCTCACTAGCGGTGTGAAACTTCCAGAGAGAGAGTGAACACGAGTGCATCAAGCTCCGCTCCGCCCCTTCAAGTTTCTTGCTCTGATGGAAAAAAAATACGTCACTTGTGCCTACACACCGTAATTTTTGCTGATAATTCTAACCTTAACAATTAAATATGTTTCCTTCAGTGCTATCTAAAAAATGTAATATATCAATAGGCAGCATTTAATTTACAAATAGCGTACCAAAATATAGGTTAAAATATTTTAACTGTGAACTATTTCTTACTAGCCTTTGCTAACACATTGCTGCTCTCACTGTTTTTAATTTATATTTAATATGAAATAAATATTACAATTTATAGAAGATACTAAGTTAAAGTTTGATTTATTCATGAATACAATACTTTAAATTTAATCATAGTGTGCTATACAAGTTATTTAAAACACAGGTTGACATGGTTCTTGTAGGGTGATTTTTCAAAGGTTCGTTTCAAACATCCGAATAAACCGTGAATGCGCTATAAACCAGGATTGTCTTTGGCCACTCTAAGGCATGAAACTTGAGTAGGCCCAATGCCCAGTTTTTGTGTGTCAATATACCTTGATGAGACTTTATCATGGAATATTCTGGATGAAAAAAATTACTATCACTCCAAATAAAAACAAAGATTACGTTCATCAATCTATTGATGCTCATAAACACTAAGGAAAATTTTTGGAACTGTTATCCTATAGCAGTACATTGATGTTGGCACATAAATCATTTTAATGTAAGAAACTCAATTTTGTCTATTTTGGACATTTAGATCATTTAGCTTTTCCACTCTACATATGTGGTTGCACAGTGGAAATATTTCTCCTTGTTTTTGATAAGAGGTAAAAATGGAATAAGTGTTGTGCAAGATGGTTGATGCGGTGAGTTTGGCCGAAGTGTCCTCTCTTGTTGAAAAACACTAGTGGAAAGCATTTTCAAGTCACACAGAAAAGACCAATTTTTTAATGCGAAAATTAAGACTCTCATTAGCTTTATTAAAAATAGTAAAAACTCTCGATTCTGTAACTACTTCACAGTTCCCGGGAAAAGGGTCGTTATTTTGAGAGAGTAATTAATGGAAAATTGTTTATGGTTCCCCAAGAAAAGGTATTTTATTTCGAGAGGGTTTTTATTCCAGGGGTCTTAGAATCAAGAGTTGACTGTATATACATAATAGCTAACAATGTTGGCACTAGGAACTGGTGGCAATATTTATAAGGTCTATCCAGTTGATGTAAGTTTTTTGTGAATCTACTAAACAGAATGCATATAAATCAATATAATGTTTAAATGAGTAACACTATTATTATTTTAGGGACCTTAATGTCATCATTGTAAGCATGCCTGCCTTTTACTGTTGCAGTCTCGTTTCAATTCCGTGTAGTGATATTTTTCTGAGAAATGTGGCATGAATGCTCTGCTTGTTGATGAATGCTGGGTTTACTCAAGCCAAAGCCACTTGTTCCTTCACTGTTCTATTAAGTATTTCTGTTGCTCCTTCCCACTCCCACTTTCTGTGTGTGTTGCATATACTCTCATTTTGGTTTACCGGCAGACACACAGTCAGTTATGTAGAATAGATACATTGTCCTCACCCTCACATCGATCATATGTCTATTATCATTTGGAGAAAAAATATAATTAATTGTGATCATGGGTGTGTTGACCAAGAATTGGTAAAAACTGACGAAGTATCAGTATTGATGTTTTCGGCATTTTAAGTATATCCATAGGTCTTTAATATTTTAAAAAACGTTTATTAAGGTTTCAGTAAATTTTTGCAAAACAATAAAAGGCTGTTCATGGTAAAGTGAGCACTTTTGAGGCCTTTGTTACTTTTATCTTTCAGCCATTTATTTTTTATTTCACTACCATTTTAAATAAATATTGCCATGTAAGTAATAAACACAGTGTGTATATTCCACTGCACTCAGAAGTTAACATCTAAGACTAAAATAATATATATATTTATTGACTATTAATCCAAATGTGAGGGATTTCAAAAGTGTTCACTTTACCGTGAATAGCCTATACACATCTTCACACTTTTATAATACGCAGGAGTAATTGGAAAATTTGTTTTGATTGCAGTATCTGCCCAGCTGTTTTGAGGCAGGCAACGTATGGAACAATCAAGTTTGGCACTTATTACACTCTGAAGCAGTTTGTATCAAAAGCTTATGGACAGGAAGAAGATGATGTGGCAGTCAATATATGTTGTGCCATCATTGCTGGAGTGGTCTCCAGTGCCATTGCCAACCCCACAGATGTGCTCAAAGTGCGCATGCAGGTGTTGGGCGCACAGACCACACGCGGCATTGTCGCTTGCTTCCAAGACATATATCGCCACGAAGGCGTCGGGGGACTGTGGAGGGTGAGATTGCTAGCTTAGAACAGACTTGTGTGGTATGAAGGATTGGACTGTAGATCAAACTCCACCAACATCGAGCCTGATAGTTGTAAGTTTCCAGTTGAAATTATATTTAGCTGTGACAGTAGATATCAATAGCTATTCAGCAAAATGTTTTTTTTAACATAAGAATATCAATAAATGAGCATAAATAACCAATTTTTTGCTTTGTTGTATCTTTCAGTTGGTTATAGTTGAGTTGAGGCGAGATATTTGGGCGGCTCTTAACGGCCAGGTCTTGATAGCCGATTAAGGTAAAATGAGGTGAGAATGGAGCAGCACCGGAATGCAAGGGTGGGGGAAATGGGAGATCCCTGAGAAAACCCTCCAACCAACGGCATCGTCTGGCACGATTCCCATTTGCGAAAATCCGGGAGTGACCCTGCCGGGGATTAAACCCGGTTTGCCGTGGTGGGGGACGAGCAGGCTAACTGCTCAGCCACTGCGGCCCCTCAGTTGGTTATAAATTTACAGAACCACATTGCTGTGTTTCCTTTGTAATTAAATTCACACTGTTACTACCAAGAGTGCTACTTAAATGGTGATATTTTGCATATTTGATGCATTGAAGTTAGGGAATGCTAAGGATGACTTTAGTTTGTGTGGTAAATGTTCAACATGTATGCACATGGCACTGAGCTGGCTTATCATGGTCATGTTGCAAGCAATGGGGGACTTGAAGTTATGACTTAATTTTCTAGTATACTTTACATCACTTTACCTTCTTGAGATTTGGCAGTTGGAACTTCCAAATTAAAATATTATCATGAAAATGCCCATTTTTATCCATGTTCACATTGAAAAAGTACATTAATGAAATAATTGCTAAACTAATAATGTATATGTAGGAATATGTCGAACATATTTGTAATGCTCTTGAGATACACTGTGGCCAAATATTCTAAAGTTNATAATGTATATGTAGGAATATGTCGAACATATTTGTAATGCTCTTGAGATACACTGTGGCCAAATA
Organism: Clitarchus hookeri; assembly: GCA_002778355.1. NCBI lineage: Eukaryota > Metazoa > Arthropoda > Insecta > Phasmatodea > Phasmatidae > Clitarchus > Clitarchus hookeri. Next base: position 197,371 of record NQII01002821.1, on the reverse strand, counting down.
TTCTAAAGTTCCAGTTAAAGAATTTCTAAAAAAATCTGCATGATCTTTTTTGTGCTGTTTGTAGCTGGATAATCAGTTGATTTTNTTCCAGTTAAAGAATTTCTAAAAAAATCTGCATGATCTTTTTTGTGCTGTTTGTAGCTGGATAATCAGTTGATTTTTCACAGAAGTATTTCAATGTTTTCATGAAGTATCATTTTAAGGAAACACTTTATACCATATTATTTGTATGTACAGTATTTCCATTTGTGCTCTTCCAGGGTGTTGGAACCACATCCCAGCGTGCTGCAGTTATTGCAGCGGTTGAGTTGCCTGTATACGACTTCTGTAAACAACACTTGATGGCCACCTTTGGAGACAAGATCATAAACCATTTTATGTAAGTATTCCTCATTTCAGTGGGTCTAGCATAATGATAATTTCCCAAATTAGTTTATTTAATTATCTTGCATATCAGTAATTTTGGCTATCTTGTACACACACAAACGCACATGCATTCCTCTAATTGTGAGTATATGCACTTGTGTACACTATAACCAAATAATCTGTCAACTCATGTTGCCATGAGTAAATGGGTAATTATCAGAATGTGTATGTTTAAATGATAAAATTTTGTTGGCATGTAAATTAGGCGTCACTTCAAAATAGACCAGAATTTTATGTCAATGAACATGAATTTCATGTGTGAGGCCATGCATGCATTCCTATGTAAGAGATGCAACAAATTTGTTAGTAGTAGTGGGCAACGTGTCCAGGTATGAAAAATTCATACTTTTTTTTTTTTAATATAATATAATATAATAATATAACATTGCAATATGTTTAATGAATTCTAATGGACACATTTAAACTGAAGGATTTTTCACTTCAACAATTTAAAAAACCATAATATACACAGTAGATCCTAATTTTTACGTAACCCGATTCCATTGAATCCTGTATTTGGTGTTTTTTTTTATGTCTACCACCATAATATTAATGGTTTACTTACTCATTTTTGTGGACTCAATGTACAAATGTAAACCAGTATAAAATTCTTTGACAGATCATTAAAATTAAGTTAAAAGTATAGTACACTTATGATTAATAATGTGAAACATAGTTTCTTGAACCGACAAACATACACCAGTGGTATTGAATTCTACACGCTTCCACAATTGAGATAAATGTGGTTATTATACCGTATTTCCTTGCATATATATCACCCTGGTATAAGTCATACACTAAAATTACTATGCTCAAAGTACGGTTGAACCGCCTTATAACAATAGTCGACAATAGCAAAATAAATTATCGCTATAGCGAGTTATCGTTATAACAAAATTTACTGTTCCCCATTATTTTTTTATTGTATTTGCCCGTGTAGATCCTGTGTTTAACGAATGCCCGTAAACTACGCATATGCAGTGACAAGTTTTAAAAATAACTTCTGACAGCGGCATTATTTAATGGCAGGCGCGATCTTGTTTGCTCCTCCATTCTTCTTCCCCTCCAAGTTTGTGGAAGAGGCATGAGGGAGTTAGTTGCCGACCAATCAGCATGCTACTTCACTCATTGTCTCTCTCTCTCTTACACACACAAAGCCTGGAGATCACAGAACGTCCCTCCCAACTTCCCTTTCTCCCCTTGTCAAACTACTTCTGTCTCTCGCCCCTCTACCCGCTTCCCCTTCTACACCTGTCTCACTCCCTTCTGACCGCTTCCGTTCTCCTCCCGTGTCCCGATTCTCCTCTTAGCGTGCCACCCCACACTTCTCTCTCTTTCTCTCTCTCCCCCTCCCTCTCATGTTCGCAAAGCAAACAGCAGGATTATACGGTCACTCCGGTGGGAGGAAGGAGANCTCTCTCTCCCCCTCCCTCTCATGTTCGCAAAGCAAACAGCAGGATTATACGGTCACTCCGGTGGGAGGAAGGAGATCGGACACTTGAGGTGGTGTGGCAGTACTATGCTATAGTAATAGAGTTTGGTCCCGTACCGACTTCCAGAAAGGGTGTGTGATGCATCTCTTATAGCCTCTCAACACTCAAGGCTACCCAAGGCTTCTTGTACCACCCCTGTTTAAACTAATTGGGCTCTGCCGCCCGTGCCGTATGGGATACCAGCTTCCTAGNGCCGCCCGTGCCGTATGGGATACCAGCTTCCTAGGCTGGCTAGGGGTATCTGCCATGATGGCTTGGGCCGATAGTTAGTACCTAGGCCCGACCACTTGGTAGGGTGTTGGGTCTCTTGGCATTCAGGCCGTTCAGGCCCAAAACAGGAATTTCCCTGTGACGAAATTCTATGTATGGTAAAGGACAAGTGTCTGACGTCAGCGGGGCGAGCCTTATGGGCGGCGTGGCGAGCACAGCTCTCGGTGACGAAAAACCAGGGTATAAAACCGGACTAGGATGACGGTACCCACCAATTTTCAGAGAGACTCCGCGTCTCCCTGCTCGTGGGTGGCGGCCCTTGCGGTGGGGCATGGGAAACCCCACTCGTGTCATGGAAAATAAGTGGTAGCACGCGACGATCAGGTGAGCCCCATCAGTGGTTCTCACTGGTGTACTGATCAATAGAGGTTGGACTCGTGCTGGCAGTGGTTGACTCCGCATGCTGAAGGAGGCTCGGAGAGATTCCCCCTTTTATTGAACAGCCCGGCGGTGAGCAGGCACCTGCGCCGGTAGCGTCCTGTGATGACGTTAGGGATGTGGGTAGTGCTCCAACTAGACCACACGCTTGGTAAACTGAGTACTAGGATCTCAGACCTTGTGGTAGTACATGCTCGGTGCGATCTGATGAATCAGATCGGGGCTTCGGATTTGGTCAACTTCGATGAGCGCTGGTCATGTCTGCGATGAGAGGGCGTGATCCCTCTTCCCCGCCGACTGGGCGACCGGGGTGCGGAATGGCCGTAATGGCTAAGAGCGCATCGTTAAAAGATAAGAGCATGTCTGTGATGGCTGTGTATCATACTTATATATATATATATATATATAGTGCCATGTGTAGAGACAGTAAATTTTCATAACGGGAAGAGCTGGCACCATGAACAGATGTTACTTTCCCGATCTGTTCCAACCTGCAAACAACACACCTCTCTGTTCAAACGTAAACAAATGTAGCTTTATGGTAGGTTAGAAAAATATTTGGACAATCAGGAATAACATTTTGAAGGAAATGAAAAATGTCAACATTGAAAACAGACATTTACAACAAATGAAAAACCTATGATTTTAACTTGTTGTACTATAGAAAAGTGTGAATTACCGGCATATGTTTACTTAATTAGGTACAAAATTTATTTTACCTTTATTTTTCCACTTCTTTTATTGTGCAGAATTCACTGTCTCGTACACTTGTAATAACATCTCATAGATTGTACTTCACAATTGCATACACCCCCTATTGATTTTTCTGCTAACTCAACAGTATAATTCACACAACAGTATGTATGCTACTATAGCTACCGTATTTTATCGCATATAAGTTGCACATTTTATTTTTAAAAAATTATTGAAAACTCGGGGTGCGACTTATAAGTGAGAAAAATTCCTCCAGCCCCGCACTAACTTTTCATTTACTCCGAATTTACGGCCCGCGGCTTGATTTCCAAACTCTTCAGCGAACAAAATCACTTTCATTTTGAAATCTGCTGTGTAGGTACATTGCTTTTCCATCAAGAAACTGGCGCACTTCTTCACTGCCACAACATCAAAGCAACACTACGTGCCGCGCAAAGACGATATAAAAGAAAGACGTGTAAGTCACTGCTAACATTTGGTACTCAAGAACCAACGCTAATGTGCTGCTATCTCATACACTCCACAGAAAGCTTTAGAAAATAATTGATTATCAGTTACTGAGCAAGAATCGATTCCCTTTGGATTCTTTTAAACAAAATTTTTCTGTTAAGGATTGCGAAGGGAATTACTTAACGGAAAAATTCTAATGCCTTTCCAAAATTTGCACGTTTATTTAAAACTTACAAAGATAAACTGCAGAAATAATGGTTAGGTTTTTGCTNTTTCCAAAATTTGCACGTTTATTTAAAACTTACAAAGATAAACTGCAGAAATAATGGTTAGGTTTTTGCTTTTAACGTAAATCATTAAAAATACTTGAAATATATATAAAAAAAAAGCTCAATAAAATTTTTGCTTGTAAAAATATCACTTCAAATTAAATTACACGTTTATAAGTTATTTCGTTTTCCAATAAATGTATAAACTCCAGCAGTCAAGGCTGCATCTTGAGCGCTATATCAGAACATTCCAGACGAACTACGTCCAACAAACATGCGGCGCATTGTGTCTGAGCTGTACGCTTGGCAACACCGCCTGCTTGCAAGGACACAGCTGCCACACGACCTTTGCCAAGGTCACGTGCATCAGCCACCCATGGCGCAGGCCGTGTTGTACAATTTACATCGATGAGCGCAACCTATAAACAATAAAAAAAATTTTTTTAACACCCACGAAAATACTGGTGCGACCTATATGCGCAGACGACTTATATGCGATAAAATACATTAGTTGCCATTCCGAATTTGTTTTATTTTTGTTATTACCACACAATATACTAGGTATGGTTCTGTTTATTTTATTGGTGGTGTGAGGAACTCTAGTTTAACATTTTTTTGTGAGATGTGATTGTTTTGCGGTTCTTCTTATGCGAGAGTTTTTTGATGATGCAGTGGAAATGTACGGAAATAAAATTCAATTTTAACTTAATTGAAAGAACTAAATGTGATAAATGTGTCGCTGTTTGACCAATGTGGGAAATGCTAAACACACAAATATTGTTGCATTTTTTATATAATGAATTACACTAAAAGGGTGTTTATTCAGGCCATGTACATTTGAAAACCTCTCATATGATTTCGAACTTTGTTACAATGTCNTACACTAAAAGGGTGTTTATTCAGGCCATGTACATTTGAAAACCTCTCATATGATTTCGAACTTTGTTACAATGTCGAATGTTTTTCTTTTATTAGCACACTTCATAATTTTAACAGAACTAAAGCTTACAAAAACCGCAACACATAAAGCTACGCTCATGATTTAAATCTGCTCAACATAAGATGCAAAAAAATGCACGAACCATCATAAACAATGTAACATTGTCTAGCAACTATTAGACATAATCATGCTTTTCCCCTTACACGCCTGACACGTGGAGAAGCGGCAAGCAGCAGTTTTCCTACCCCCACAACATAAGAGCTGCAGGTGGATAGCATCTCACCGCCCCTCCTACATTCCACAGTACGTACCACTCCCCTCCGCTTCCTCCAATCCACATCCAACGTTGGTCTCTACTAGCTACACTTCCGATCATACCTCTCCCCTTCGTACCCCTCCAACTTATCCTTCACTACAACACCCGCACGCACCTCCTTCCACACTCCTTCAGCTGACGCAAGTGACGCCATGTGAGACAGACTAACAAAGGCTGACATGGGCATGACAAATGGGTGGATATCACTTGCAATGCAACGTGTTTAAACATTTTAAGAGTTTTGCCATTTTTTTTTCAATCTTTCTTTCTCAAAACTAATTATTGTTTTCAAGTATTATTGAAAGCATAATGACTAAACAAACTGTTGTAAATCATTTATTAATTACATGCCTTTAGCATCTTTTCGCAACTTAAAATATTTTAAAACAAAGTTACACCAGCCATAAAACTGCATTTAAATAAATTTAACTGATTATGCAGAATGACACAGGAATGTATGGCATGACAGATTGCACAGCATACCTAAATTCACTGTGTACAAATTGAACATCCGGCAAAAACAAAAGGTGGCACTCCGAAACATACAGAAATTAATATATGTTTTTTGAGGGCCATGTGTACATGCACGCCTATTCACTTAACATGCTTATTTGTTTGTCATATCCACACCATGTTAATAAATTCTGGTGTACTATAGGAAACAAATATTAGTATCTGATTTATCGATTTTGATCTAGAAAATAGTTAATTTTCTGTACATGGTGCAACGGTCTGGAAATTCAAATAATTTATTATCAACAAAATGTAAAATACACAACTTCGTCACGTTACATGAAAACATGTGATAGGAAGGTACAGTATACCTCAAAATGTCAGCATACATGCCTCGAAAATGTCAGTAAATGTGGTATTTTGTGCCCCTTTGNAAATTCTGGTGTACTATAGGAAACAAATATTAGTATCTGATTTATCGATTTTGATCTAGAAAATAGTTAATTTTCTATACATGGTGCAACGGTCTGGAAATTCAAATAATTTATTATCAACAACATGTAAAATACACAACTTCGTCACGTTACATGAAAACATGTGATAGGCAGGTACAGTATACCTCAAAATGTCAGCATACATGCCTCGAAAATGTCAGTAAATGTGGTATTTTGTGCCCCTTTGTTTAATAACTAAATTATCACATGTCAAAGAATGACTAACAAGATTGGATTGTAAGCTGTCAACAACTACGATGGCACTTGGTTGAACATAAAATATGATTTACCCGACCCTACTTGGGCAATGGCAACACACATCTTAGCCATCAATACATCGTAACCATGATGAAAAGTTGTTCCAGATTTGCACAATACTGGTGCACAAAGTAATGTTGCCTAAACATAAATTCTCTTTGTTTATAACTTGAAAACTGGCTAATTTTTTGAATATCTGCTGTTTAGTGTTTTTCTTGTATGAGAATAAGATTTTAAAGTGTTCTTTTTTATTACTTTTACTTTTTACAGATTTTCATTGTGATCCCTTGAAATATGTTAATAAAAAAGGGAGGGTAATACTGTATTAGCTAATTCTATTATATTTGTATTTTATGTAATGTGTAAGAACCAATGCAACCGAATTTGGACCCCCCTCCTCCTACATATGTCTGATAGAAAAATTATAAGATGTTGTATTGATGAAGTGTAAATTTATATATTAAGGCGATGTATTCTGAGTAAAATGGTACCCTAGTTAAGCAGACAGAAGGCTATTGAGCAAGTTTAAATCAACGAGNACAGAAGGCTATTAAGCAAGTTTAAATCAACGAGAAAGCACACCGCAACGTTTTGTATATACCTAACACAACAGCCACAATATGGCTCAGGTTTTTATTTCCCGCTATGAAATGAGATTTGTATTGTTTGCATTGATGAAATATAAATTAATATAATAGGTTGGTGTATTCTGAGCAAAATGATACCTTGGTTGTGCAAAAAAACAACCACTAAATCAAAATTTTTAAAAAAAATCACTGCAGCATTTCACATAAACCTAACATACAGCATGATATGGCCAGTGTTTACATTTCCCACAAGGAATTTAGAGGTTTTATTATAATGAAGTAATATTTTAACACGTAGACATCTTCACTTCAAAACTGTACTCTATCAATGTATATACCTAACAGATGCAACAAATAATAGATAAAACACAATGATGTTAACAATCTCGAATAAAACATTGTGTCAGTAGCAAATGATGTTTTAAAACATAAGATCACNCATCTTCACTTCAAAACTGTACTCTATCAATGTATATACCTAACAGATGCAACAAATAATAGATAAAACACAATGATATTAACAATCTCGAATAAAACATTGTGTCAGTAGCAAATGATGTTTTAAAACATAAGATCACAAAAAAAAAGATATATTTATTAAAAGTAAAATTATTTTAATTGGTAAACTTGTTGTAATTGAAATGTGGTAAACTCAGACTGACTCCTGGATGAAATTAAAAGATATTGGTGTACACAAAAGACAATTCACCTCATTCTCAACAAACTTGATGAGTGTATCAGGTGAGATGAGGTGAAGGTAGAGAAGCGACACAGTGCCGTGACAGGAACTTGGGAGAAACCTAAAGGAACTCATTATCCATTAGTACTGACTACAATGTTTCCCACCAGTGATTGAACCTCGTCATCTCTGTGGGAGACTGACTCGTATGCTAATCACATTGGTGCTGAGGCTTCTTCATACTGAGTTTTTTGTATTTATTTAGGGTCTAATACAGCACAAGGTTCAACAGCTTTGTAACAATACCTTGAGGAGCATGTTAGATGCTAAACTGTGTTATTGTTTTGTTTTATAGTTCCAGTTTCATTGCAAGTCTAGGCAGTGCCGTAGCGTCTACGCCCATAGATGTCATAAGGGTAAGTGTAGAGTAACACTGTTGAGATATTTTTTGTCTTTAAGATTGTCACAAAGCTTCTTACAATCTAAGCCAGTAGAACTTTCTTGGTTACTGCTTGTATTTTGAGACTCTCATTTTTGAGACTGTCCATGGTTCCAGAGAAAAAGTGTTTCCCTATGTACCATCTGTACATTTTTTCTCAAACAAATTTTAAATGTAGGAGTGCAGGTCTTACATGCAGGGAAAGTTTTTGGAGAAAAATACAGGACTTAAACTATATGGTTTGTCATAACATAGACTGCTTTTTCCTCCTGCCTACGAGTGCATGGCTATAGCAAGGCTGGTGTCACCTACAGCATTTGTGGAAATGAAGCAGATAACTGTTAGCGAGTTGTAGTGGGTGAGTGGCTTTCAGGCTGATCTGCAAGAATGCAGCCAGTCCGGCAGGCAAGCAGTCCATTTTGAAGTTAAGTTCGTGTTTTCCATAGACAAGTAAAAAATTTTAATGTTGATTACATTTAATAATAAATGTCATGTTTACCATATTTATGCATACAGTAGAGACCCGAATTTATGAGTACTGGCTTTGAGGCAATGATTTTGCGAGGCCATTGTCAGGAACAGTCAAAAATCATAAAAATTGTTGAATAATACAAAAATCTCAAGGGAAAATGCAATAAATTGCAATAAAATTTAAAATACATTTGTGAGTCCACAGCGATAAAATACATAGGTTGTAGTGTTGATACTTGTAATTTGCTTGCTGCGAAATGAAAAAAGACAAACTGCGGAAATCTGTTAAAAACTGCAGCAGTTGTGATTTGAAACAAGCTCGGCGCCTGAAGAGAAGGCTGCCCATGCAACATGTGAAGGAACAAAGGTAGTAACTGTTCTACACCCCCTCCTCCTGTGGCTACTCCACTATGCAGTGTCCACGCTTAGTCTAGTTATCTCGCCTGGCCATCGCCCGCATAGCAACAAGTCCGGGCAATAACATGTTGAGGGTGTGGTGAGTGACATTCCCGCTGGTGGTGAAAGTGAAGGGGGAGATATGCTCAGGAATATGAGGGTGAGAAAGGGGCATGAACGAGCACTTTGTTTGCCTGTCGCTGCGTTCCTGAGTGACTGGCATAAAAGAAAAAAGGAGGCAACCAACAAGCAACACCTGCTCTACAGCTTAGCTGGCTACACTGTTTCTGCACTGCTAATAGATTTTCTTGCATGAGCGTAATGCAGTAGTATACGGAGGAAAGTGTATAGTGGATGGAAGAAAAGTGCAGTTACACTTTTGTGTTCAAGTTAAAAGTAATTAATTATGCAGGATAAGATGGAAAANGTGGATGGAAGAAAAGTGCAGTTACACTTTTGTGTTCAAGTTAAAAGTAATTAATTATGCAGGATAAGATGGAAAACAAGTTTTCCCTAGAAAATATGTCGATCCTGAAAGTGACATACAGTGATACTAAGGATAAACTAGACAAGATACTGAAAAATAAACATGCCCTTCCACAGGCCGTGTTCTAATTCGTATGGAGTTTGGTTTTTCATAATTTGTATTTAGCATTTTGTAAGGTATAGTCAACACAACACGACATTGAACTGTCTAGCACGCCATGCAGCTATTATTTTGGTGTTGTCAAGATTCCAAAATTAAGAGTCCACAAAGCCTTAAAATAAATAAATTATTTCCAAAAGTTTTTAGAAGGTCGTTAAAAATTTATAGTTAACAAAATAAAACCAATATGATGTGAAATTGTTACTTAAATATGGATGGAGCGAGTCCAATTTTTCTTTTAATCTAAATTTACCCTCAAATCCATGCCTGAAATCACTGAATCCCGAACCAGAACACAAATCTCTGATTCTATAATTTTTCGTGTGATATTTTCATACTGCAAAACAAACATGAGGCTGTTGTGGCACTTTTTACTGTGCATTTACTATAAAGTATGGGACTATTTTGTGGTAAATTACTGTATTTACCGTAAGTGTAAATATTGGTGAAAATTAGTACGTTTCATACATCCTTTGTAAAATAACATTTAGTTTAGCTATTTCCCAGAAATAAGGCAGCCTAAACATCACCTCTGGTACATTGGTCAAACAGCAGTTGAATCATTTATGCACGCTGATGAATTGGGGTGGTTGCCAGCAGCAAGATAACTCCTGTAGATTCCCATGCCAGCCTTCTCTCCCCCACAGCCCTCCATCCAAAGCCAGCCTTCTCTCCCCCACACCCCTCCGTTTCCCAAGGCCAGCCTTCTATCCCCCAAACCCCTGTCAGCAGGATCTCTCTATCCCAGGAGACAAGACTGACCCCCCTCCCACCATCTACATCGGTCTCCTCAATCATTGTGAATGTCTCTCTTGCAAAAAAAAAAACGAAGAGGACATCTTGTAAACTACCAGCTGGAAAACATGCCACCTGCCTCAGACACACTCCCCTGGCTGCTGTTCCTTGCACTCCCATTATTTGTAATTTAAAATAAGAAAGAGAACCGAAATACCATACGAAAATTATTTGTTTAACAGGAAATTCTGTAGCCTCCATTTCTTTCAGAAACTTAAGTAGAGGTTGTGCTATAAAAAAAGAAAGGGATAAATGAGGCAGAAAAAAGCAGACCGAGCGGGGAGTTTGAGGCATCGCAGCTCAGTTGCTTTTCCGTACTGCCTGCCTGTGGCCCGCTACTGACACGCCTGTAGGCAAGGATGCCGCGTGCTGCATAATGCTTCGCCGCTTTATGCACGTACGCAAAAAGGCCGGCCGTTTGAGATGCTCCTGTTGTTACACAAGAATTTAATTACTGCAGCATATATAAATAATTTGAATTTTACATGCACTTTGGGAAAACTTTACTTCGATTTTCATATTATGCTAAGTTTTGAATTAACCAAAAAAGAAAAAAAAATCTGCATGAATCTTATATAGAATTTGCAAATCGCTAAGATTCTGTGAATTCTGCAAATCTTAGATTTGGTGGCCCCCATCCCTATTAACAAAACATTGTCTGATGAGAAAATACCTATTTCAACAATATTTTTGCAATTAGCTTTGTAAAATTATTATTATTGCGAGTATAATAAACATTTGCTTACTTTATTCCAATGACATCGCCTTATGTGCANAATCTGCATGAATCTTATATAGAATTTGCAAATCGCTAAGATTCTGTGAATTCTGCAAATCTTAGATTTGGTGGCCCCCATCCCTATTAACAAAACATTGTCTGATGAGAAAATACCTATTTCAACAATATTTTTGCAATTTGCTTTGTAAAATTATTATTATTGCGAGTATAATAAACATTTGCTTACTTTATTCCAATGACATCGCCTTATGTGCATTTAAACGTTTCAAACCGGCAAAACTATTATGGCGACTGTTTAGTAATCTCAATTTTATTACTTTTTCAGCTTCGAAGCGGACAAAACGCAAAGTGGAATTATAAAAATACATCATAGATTTTGTAGACAAAATGGGTCATGTGACCATTTTGTTAACAGAAAGTGCCAATTGGAACAGGGCCTCATTTTCCCCTCTTTTTTTATGACTGCCGTACCTTGGCCTACTCAGGGAGCCTTGCTTCTGCTGTCCATAGCACTCCTTGTGTTTAGTTTCTGCCCTTCTCTTTCTCACTTGCTCCCAAATGATGGGCGGGAGTGGCACTTCCTCCATCTCTTGTTACAAACACAACCCTTAGTAGAACAAAAGAAAAGGTTCATCCTTTGCCTGGAACATACAGTATTTGAGTAGTTCTTGCTTTGATGCTGGTGTGCCCTTCACCACTCAAGAGATACGCTGCTGTGACTTCCGGAAGAGCACGGAAAGCTGTGACGCTGGTCTGAGTTGTCCCCCAACAGCCATGTTATATCGGTCTTGTACTGTATAATCTTTTTTGGAAGAAGTCTGCCTATTGAATTAAAATAATACTTCATTAGTTTATTATCTGATTTTTCCTCGAGAAGCTATTCTAAATGCACTTTACACATGTTAAAGTGACTCTGCGTCCGAAGTTTACATTTTTTTTTGGGACATGGGGAGTTCGTAAAAACCCTCTGTGGTATACACAATTCGAAAGACGTCTATCTATTAAAATAAATTCATATTTCTTTTTTAAAAACATGTTATTTTTGCAATTAGAGACTATTAAAGCTGACTTAACACAAAAAATGTTATTTTAATGCAATTTTTGGGCTTCAAAATTTTTGAGAAACGATTTTGCGAGGTCTTTCTCTGGCACCGTGAGACCTCACAAATTTGGATCTCTACTGTATTTACGCCAAATTTGTGATGTGCAATGAGATAAGTTGTCTTTTGTGTTTAAACTTCTTGTCTATTTGCATCGCGTTCAGACTGTACCTGAGGATGGTGGAAAACGTCCGCTTATAGTAGCCATCACTTGGCAGGCAGCAGTGTACGTTGGTGGGTGTGCAAAACAGCTTAAATCACAAATACAATGCCCACACTAAAACAAGTTTTTAGAACTGATTACATATAAATATTTTTTCCCTGAGAGGTTATTAAAAATGTGGGGTGCAGATCTTGCATGGTGGTAGTGCGCTAGTAAATACAGTACTGTCCCAAAATCGAAACTAATCAATTTTGAGCTATAACAATTTTTTAACATATGTTGACAATTTATGTTTTACTTGAGATTTGTGTTCAATCGTCGATGAAGTAAAACCAACATGTTTTATAAATGAAATATTGATGTAATTTAATAGGCAAGTCGTCTTCTGATTAGAATGATACCCCAGAAGATTCTTCCCTTGTCACCAAAAATGTTAAAAACAAGTACAGTAAAACGTTTCTGAAGGGACTGAATAATTTGAGCTTATTAACCAAGAAAACTTCTTCAAATGGTCCAATTACTTCCATGTTTATAGACCAAGTGAAAATTATGTAAGCTTATTAAGCAGGAAATCATCTTAAGTGGGAACTTCTTAACTGGGTTTTACTGTAGGAAAGTGCAAATAGTGGATTTGGATTTTCGAATCAAATAGTAAAATTTTGGAATAACAAACATGCCGATAGTTTTGAGTCTAATAGCTACCAGTAAACATTTCATTTCAGTTATATATAGGGATGTACCGATTCCACTTTTTTTCGATGCCGATACCACTAACAACACTATTCCAAAAATCGTGATTCTTTTAGTTGCAGGCAATTTACTTTACATAACTAAATACTGTATAGCAGGGTGTGAAATTTAATTATTTGAATTTTTTGGTAGTAAAATGTGTGTACATTGACACAAATTTACTCAAATTAACTTTCAGTGGAAGTTTTAACGTCGCCCAACATTTTCCTCTTATACCAGGTCTTCATCCTGTCACTATATGGTCATTTGTGCCTTACAGGAGGACTAATACCTTCGTTACCGGTTTGAAAAAATGATGGAACTACAGAATTTCCCTCACTCCATTATTGAGCTCACGTAACTAGTTCTTTGCCCCCCGAGGCACTTCCTTCATGGGACCGTTATCCTCGAGCCACTACTGAAAGGGATCATCACATCACTCGCTCCATGCCATGGCCTCCTCTCCTGCTATGTGGCAGAGCGTCTGGACAGCACTTGCAGGTCATGGTGTGCATTTTGCAATTGCTTTGTGAGGTTTGCAGCATCAGCTTGTTGATCAGATTTCTCAGTTGTTGGGCATATGCAGGTATCTCATAAATTTCTTCACGCAAGTGCTTGCATGCACTCATCGAAGCCATTTGTTCTTCCTGTTACACTAACTAATTAATGAATTAGTTAAACATGTCTCTTATTTTCCGAATAATTACTAACTAAACTGTTATGATTTTTATGTGCAACGTTTCTACAGTTACAGTGGAACCGCGATATAACGAGTATGGCCTATTGCGACACATCCGCTATTGGGATAGTTTTTAAATGCACTGTCATTTTCCCTATCATTTGAAAGGTACTTAACTTAGTTTATAACGAAAATCTGTCAATGAAGCCTTTCACTATAGCAATAGGAACATTTGTAAACTCGTATTTTTAAAAAATGTTTAAACACGTCATATCGCAAGTGACATTCGCTTACCATGCGCGAGCCAGCCTTTGTTGGTCTGTGTGGCGACACTCGCGTCGGCCGGAGCTAGGGTGAGTGGAGCAGTGAGGGATAATGAAGATGGTATTATAGTGGAGGGGAGAGGTACGAATGGGAGTAGAGCTAGTCGATGCCAAGAAAAGAGGGGTACGCTGTGAAGTGGTGCAATGGGGAGGAGAATGGTGGCGGCAAGATGCTAGCAGCCTGCCGCTCCTTTTATGCTGTACTGTCTAGGTGGTTGACTACATTAGTTTAGTTGTTAAATGAAAATGGAATTTCGAATATTGCAGGTTTTTTATATTCTTAAAAACAAATTTTAAATGCCAAAGTTTGTTATAAAGTTGTCTTAGATTGTAAGGGCTTGACCCGGGAAAAGTTTTGTAATTGAAAAAAGTTTTTTCATAATCAGTGATTTTTGTTGCGCAAAAACGGGAATTTGAATATTGCAGGTTTTAAAAGTATTAAATTTTAAATGCCAGAGTTTGTTATAAAAATGTCGTAAAACGTGAAAGCGTGACCCGAGAAAAGTTTTGAAATTTTAAAATTAGTTTTCCATAAACTGTGATTTTAAGTAACTGGTATTTAAAGAATGATTTTAAGTTGCTGTTTTAATTACAAATACTATTGAAAGTTTACTAATATGTTATTTTGTATGTTGAGGGGTTGATTTGGTTACATTACGCTTATTTCCTTGTGGGTGTGTCACTGCCAAGCGAGTAAAAGTTTGTTTGGAAATTTGGTTTTAAAATATTTTAAGTTGCGAAAAGATGCTGAAGGCATGTAATTAATAAATGATTTACAACAGTTTGTTTAATCATTATTCTTTCAATAATACTTGAAAACAATAATTAGTTTTGAGAAAGAAAGATAGAAAAAAATGGCAAATCGCAGAACTACATTAAAAAAATTTGACCCGCCCCTCTCCATCTTCTCCGAAAAAGGTTAGCCAGATATACACAAATGTATATATCATTAAAATCCTTACATATTTTTAATTTGTTCGAGATCAAGAAAAAAGTTCAAATTTTACGCATTTGAAGAATATCCTAATTCTCATATTTTTAATAATAATTTTACAAGAAATAGGATTAAAATTTACTTGTAGTGTGGATCTCAATACCACAATATTTGCTTGAGTAAAAATTTTGCTTTTTTTTCTGATTATCTGTTACCTATAGCATGTGTAAATCATATGATTTCACCATGTAAAGTTGTACCGTGAGACCTCACCTTGACAGGTGTATTTTTTTTAAGGAAAATGTTACTAAAACTTCTTGCATTTTTACCTACTATTTTATATTTTTTGTAATATTTTTTATTTGATGGTTTCCAAGAATGTTGCAAAGTCATAGTTTTACTGTATTTGTTCAAAATGAAAGCCCCTACCAGGGAAGGTTTTGAATTTCGCATCACTGGGTAATGGATGCGTAATGCATTCTCATTGGAGATTTACATGACATAAATTCATTGTTTTTTTCAGACAAGGCTAATGAACCAGAGGAAGTTAAAGACAACTGCTGTTGGGGCATCTTCTCTGCACATCTACANTCGCATCACTGGGTAATGGATGCGTAATGCATTCTCATTGGAGATTTACATGACATAAATTCATTGTTTTTTCAGACAAGGCTAATGAACCAGAGGAAGTTAAAGACAACTGCTGTTGGGGCATCTTCTCTGCACATCTACACAGGGAGCATGGATTGCCTTGTGCAGGTCANCACAGGGAGCATGGATTGCCTTGTGCAGGTCAGTGCTGCAGACATAGACATCTTGCATGTGTGTGTGTGTGTGTGTGGGTTTTTTTTTTTACAAGGGGTCCTGCGTTTACCTAGTTTCACCTCTCTGCTGCCGGCAACACTGTGCAGAACTGGTAGTTTGTATTTTAAGAGTAAAAGACTGATGATTCCTATTATCAGAAAACTGTTTGACATGGATGTTTACCTACTCCCTGCTTCAATAGGTGGTAGTATTAAGTGTTTTATAAGTATTATTAAATCAGTGTCATTTATATCCAGGGTGCTCGAAAATTAAACGCCTAAACTACAGGAGGTGATTCCTTATGAAAAATAGTTGAAAATATATTGGACCCCATTTACCTAAACAAAATATCAAAGGAGATATGAGCCTATGAAAATTAGGTTCTGAAAACGTATTTTTGCTGAATGCCTTGTACAAAGTCCACAGTATGAAGGTGACTTATACTTCCCATGTTGCAGACACACATGCGTAATGCTGGCCGTCCTCGGTCTGTGCGCACTGTTCGGCTTGAGGAAGTGNTCCCATGTTGCAGACACACATGCGTAATGCTGGCCGTCCTCGGTCTGTGCGCACTGTTCGGCTTGAGGAAGTGATAAGTCATTACTTCGACATTTCCTCCACTAGTACACACTGCATAGCGTGCCAATTGAGCATCGTGCAATTTTCTCTACCCTCTCCAAACAAATAATGAACCATTTCTTATTCCATTTATTATATTTTACATTATGTATAACCATTTGGGCATAATAGGAAACACTGCAGAGTATTGTTAGTCTCAGAAAAGTTTTTACAGTAGAAAGAACCTCTAAGTCAATGTACTGTAAGTTAATACTTTTCTGAAGCCCTACTAAATTACTTCTTTCAAGTACCAGTAGCATACCCTTGTGCTATGTGTAAAGCATGTGCCGTGAAACTTTGTATTTGCGTTCTTGCTATGTACGTTTTCACACAATCAACACTTATTTATTAGGTACGTTTTATTTTACATTAATTTCAGCGTTTCAGATTCCCTAAAATTACACTGTATGATAAAAGTATAGCTCGCAATCTACGTTTACAAACACCTGAGATGGATGCCATGTTTCTTTTTTGTGGATTTGTAACACAAAAAACTTTAGAAGACATGTTTCATTATAATCCAACTCACGTTTTTTGTTTACATCGCAGAATCATAGAGATTGTTGCAAGCAATTAAGGTCAGATTTAAAACATGTACGTCAGGGCTGTTTACGTACACAATGAACATGAACCATGCCATAATGGGTACGTACTTTTATTGTGATATGTACACNCGTCAGGGCTGTTTACGTACACAATGAACATGAACCATGCCATAATGGGTACGTACTTTTATTGTGATATGTACACATTCAGTATGTACTCGCTTTCCATTTCGAACTGAACATTAGTGTCACGTTATTTTTCACACACAGCACCATAGAATTGTTTCAAGCAGTAAGTGCAACAAGATGATCATCAACTATCAATTGTACANTTTTTTCACACACAGCACCATAGAATTGTTTCAAGCAGTAAGTGCAACAAGATGATCATCAACTATCAATTGTACACTCACAGTTTTTCAATGCAGAACTTCATCATCTTGGTGTCGCTGCATCTCTTTGCCTATTGGATATTTCATTTGTGCATCCAGTTAGGTTAAGTGTGAATAAACATGTGTTGTTTTGCATTTCTTATCTGATATTGCTTGGTGGACAGTGAACATGTACAACATGGAAAATGTAAAGTAATACTAACTACATTGTTGGTGGAAGAGAAGTTAATAATAATCAAAAAGTTTGACAAGCATATGGGCACCAGAGTGATTTGGCTAAGGAACTAAATATTCATGTCAGTACCTTGAACAATATAGTGAAATATTGTGCGAGTATTGAAGCTAAGCTGCTCAGTGTGGGCCTAGTGCTAAGAAGGGGAAGTATGTGAAAGAGACTAAATTCAACGAACTTGAAACTTTACTGAATGTGTGGTTTATTGGTGCCCGTGCATCAAAACTTCCCATTAGCGGCACTATACTGCATGAGAAAGCCAAGGTCATTGCCTTGAGACTTAGCATTGAAGAGTTTTCAGCCTCAAATGGCTGGATCGACAGATTTCACCAGTACTATAATGTTTATAAGGTCGTGGACGATGAAACTGTAGATGAATGGGAAAATGTGTCATTGAAGGGTCATTTGGTGGGCTACTCACCTAAAGATGACTTTAATGCTGACCAGACAGGTTTATTTTGTAGTTTAGTTCGCAACAAAACAATGTGTTTCAGGGGGGGAACAATGGCATAGTAGTAAGCTCAGCAAGAATCGTATTAGTAGAACCTGCTTCCCGTTAGGGATGGGTCGGTTCGGTCCGGTTCTTCGGTTCCAATTTATACCAGTTCTTGAGGTTTGACTCGGAACCGGTTTTAGGTTAACAACTACTCAATTCTCGTTTCTAAAAAGCAATAAATTTACTGCAGAACTAAACAATTCTGGGGTGCATGCCATACATGAAAAAAAAAATTAAGGAGTGGTAGTCGTAAACTGTCCTCTCCCTTCTCTGTCTTTATCACTCAGCCCGCCCCTGTAAGCAACACTGCTAGCTGATTGATACATTTCTCCACGCCTTATTTGTTTCGGTGTAAGGCAGAGAATAGCCTTGACAAGGGGGCTGGAGAAGGGAAGAAGCTAAGTTTTTTTTAGAGGTGTGGCATTCCAACACAGCAAAAAAACCAGCGAAAAAGGAAGCAGGTCAGCCGCCCACTGAAGATGTTGACATTCTGTTAATGACCATAGGTTAAAGCCACACTACAATGTTTAGGCTTTTAGAGCCACTGCAAGTTATTTAGTTAAATAATTTTCTAAACATATCACAATCACCACTTATTAATGTAAAAAAAAAAGAAAAAAAAAAAAAGAATAATTTGTTACATATTTACTAACCTTAAATAAATTTAATACAAGTTTATCTGTATACATTAAATCTTATCTTCACACTTTGTTATTCTATTCTTCGGTAGGTTAAATAAAACATTTAATGAATTTTACCTGCATTGGTTGAATAAAGTTGCAAGCAAAATGCAAGTATTCAAAATGGAACCGATATTTAAATAATAGACTCAGTACAGGAACCAATATTTTTTGTTATTTGACCCATCCCTAGTTCCCGTGTAAATGGTTTTCTCATCTATAATGCAGGATTTTTCTGGTCCCGAATGTTTCTCCCTAAGAACAATAACAAACATTCCCGGAAATAATGTTTTCAGTTTCCCGTGAATAATGCAAATTGTTTCTGATTCAGTAATTTATTTCTTGTCACCNAGTTTCCCGTGAATAATGCAAATTGTTTCTGATTCAGTAATTTATTTCTTGTCACCAAACCATGTCACATAACTTCAATTCACAACAGAAAGTATTTCATTACATATTCATTCACATGTTTTGTTACCATTAGTACTGTATTTTCTTTATTCGTAAACGCCATAGATGGCAATGGAAAAGATGCTCAACTTACACGGTTTTTCAAACCAAGTTTTTAGTTTTTATCCCAAGCTCCACCCTGCTGAGGTAATCTACCAGTTTGACTTTGACNTAGCATTGAAGAGTTTTCAGCCTCAAATGGCTGGATCGACAGATTTCACCAGTACTATAATGTTTATAAGGTCGTGTCCGGTGAAAGCAAAAGTGTGGACGATGAAACTGTAGATGAATGGGAAAATGTGTCATTGAAGGGTCATTTGGTGGGCTACTCACGTAAAGATGACTTTAATGCTGACGAGACAGGTTTATTTTGTAGTTCAGTTCGCAACAAAACAATGTGTTTCAGGGGAGGAACAATGGCATAGTAGTAAGCTCAACAAGAATCGTATTAGTAGAACCTGCTTCCCATTAGGGATGGGTCGGTTCGGTCCGGTTCTTCGGTTCCAATTTATACCGGTTCTTGAGGTTTGACTCGGAACCGGTTTTAGGTTAACAACTACTCAATTCTCGTTTCTAAAAAGCAATAAATTTACTGCAAAACTCTGTCCTTACAAAAATAAAGGAAAA
Source organism: Clitarchus hookeri (assembly GCA_002778355.1). Classification (NCBI taxonomy): domain Eukaryota; kingdom Metazoa; phylum Arthropoda; class Insecta; order Phasmatodea; family Phasmatidae; genus Clitarchus; species Clitarchus hookeri. The sequence goes on along the minus strand of NQII01002821.1, from coordinate 177,386 downwards.
CAATTCTGGGGTGCATGCCATACATGAAAAAAAAATTAAGGAGTGGTAGTCATAAACTGTCCTCTCCCTTCTCTGTCTTTATCACTCAGCCCGCCCCTGTAAGCAACACTGCTAGCTGATCGATACATTTCTCCACGCCTTATTTGTTTCGGTGTAAGGCAGAGAATAGCCTTGACAAGGGGGCTGGAGAAGGGAAGAAGCTACGTTTTTTTTAGAGGTGTGGCAATCCAACACAGCAAAAAAACCAGCAAGCCACTGCATAAAAGAAGCAAAAAGAAAAAGGAAGCAGGTCGGCTGCCCACTGAAGTTGTTGACATTTTTTTAATGACCACAGGTTAAAGCCACACCACAATGTTTAGGCTTTTAGAGCCACTGCTAGTTATTTAGTTAAATAATTTTCTAAACATATCACAATCACCACCTATTAATGTAAAAAAAAAAAAGAATAATTTGTTACATATTTACTAACCTTAAATAAATTTAATACAAGTTTATCTGTATACATTAAATCTTATCTTCACACTTTGTTATTCTATTCTTCAGTAGGTTAAATAAAACATTTAATGAATTTTACCTGCATTGGTTGAATGAAGTTGCAAGCAAAATGCAAGTATTCAAAATGGAACAGAATACTGGAACCGATATTTAAAAAATAGAATCAGTTCAGGAACCAATATTTTTTGTTATTCGACCCATCCCTAGTTCCCGTGTAAATGGTTTTCTCATCTATAATGCAGGATTTTTCTGGTCCCGAATGTTTCTCCCTAAGAACAATAACAAACATTCCCGGAAATAATGTTTTCATTTTCCCGTGAATAATGCAAACTGTTTCTGATTCAGTAATTTATTTCTTGTCACCAAACCATGTCACATAACTTCAATTCACAACAGAAAGTATTTCATTACATATTCATTCACATGTTTTGTTACCATTAGTACTGTATTTTCTTTATTCGTAAACGCCATAGATGGCAATGGAAAAGATGCTCAACTTACATGGTTTTTCAAACCAAGTTTTTAGTTTTTATCCCAAGCTCCACCCTGCTGAGGTAATCTACCAGTTTGACTTTGACNTGGTTTTTCAAACCAAGTTTTTAGTTTTTATCCCAAGCTCCACCCTGCTGAGGTAATCTACCAGTTTGACTTTGACGAGGGTCTGTCAGTCAGCAGTGGGAAGGAGTGAATGTTTTTACAGCTGCACACCTCTCTCTCTCTCTCTTTCTCTCCCCCTCCCTCTCTCTCTCTTGTTAGGCGAACAAAGTACGTGATCACACAAAAGTGACACTGTTTGTTACGTGATCAATTATGCCAGCTTCAGGTGGTTCTGTCATTCTTGTTGTGAAATATTTTTCGCTGAAATATGTGCTGATTAAATTCCCTTTTAGGTTTGATTTAAAAAAAAAAACAGATTTGCACATTGACAATAAGCATAGGCAATTTTGCTATAAAATTTATTTGGCAAAATTGTAAAATTTTGACAAAATCAGCNTCCCTCCCTCTTACTCTGTCTCTCCCTTCCTCTCTCTCTCCTCCTCTCTCTCTGTCTCCCCCTTTCCCTTCCCCTCTCTCTCCATCTCTCGCTCTCTCGTTAGGCGAACAAAGTACATGATCACACAAAAGTGACACTGTTTGTTACATGATCAATTATGCCAGCTTCAGGTGGTTCTGTCATTCTTGTTGTGAAATATTTTTCACTGAAATATGTGCTGATTAAATTCCCTTTTAGGTTTGATTTAAAAAAAAAAAAACAGATTCACACATTGACAATAAGCATAGGCAATTTTGCTATAAAATTTATTTGGCAAAATTGTAAAATTTTGACAAAATCAGCTTGTTTTGTTTACCGCAAATGTGGAGCCGTAGTGATAATGTACTATATTATTAATAACACAAATATTGTAGTTAATTGTAAAATGACTACCATAAGAACCTTTATAACAGATTCTCATACTGTTGAGTTGTAAAGGCAACGTAAATGCTATAAATTATGAACATTGACATGGATGCTTTATTGCTGGTACTGTTTGGCCAGCTGAATAACATACAAGACACTGGACAGTGTCTTCGTTTACATATAGCAGGGTACATAATGGGGTACCTGAAGTAGAACTTTAGCAGGGCTTCAGAAAAGTTATAAAGTAATTGTGAATAGACTATAAATACTCATTTAGGTACACATGGTAGAAGTTTAGTTGTATGTAATTTTTTCTGTTGCAGACTGTAAAGAATGAAGGTGTTCTGGCACTATACAAGGGTTTTATCCCTACATGGTTTCGCATGGGACCGTGGAACATCATCTTTTTCGTGACTTACGAGCAACTGAAGAAACTGTATTGAAGTGTGCTGGATTGAGAAGAGTTGAAAGATCTGATCTCATGCACACACTTGTTCCAGCACATGTCTTCATTTCTCGCTCTACAGTATTTCATTGTTTGACTGTGTATATTATAGAGTCTCTATTTATTTTTATTTCTAAATGTCATTGCACAATCACGCAGCATAAACCTGCATATAATGTAGTTGTATTGAACAGTGTGGGCGTATATTTATCTGGTACGTTTGAAATGGTGTGCAAGCTGCTTATGTGATAGCAACATTTTTATTAATATTTCTTTTTATGTATTTAATGTATGTTTCCACATTGTGCAACACATGAAAGACAGTTGATAGATTCTGGCAATGAATTTCAAGAGAAACTTAATGTCCATCATACTTAAGTCAGCTAGTCTTACTACATGCCAAAGAGACTTGTCATTTTTTTGTTTTGTGTGCGGCACACGGACATAGAGAGAGGTAATTTAAAACTGATGGCATTATGAAGATGTGCGAGTTTCATTTATATTTTGTGTGCTGCTTATACTTGAAGATGTTTTTGGTCAGTATAAAAAAAAGCCAAACTATTTTCTGAGGAAGCATTTCTCAGTGTTTATTCATAGGAAATATATATATTTTTTCTTTCAAAAGTTGTAGGCTTTCTAGCACTGCTATGGTCAGCCAACCTAACAAAAAACTGGTAATTTATCATTCCTTGTTTTGTAACATTTATATTATATTTTTTAGAGGCAGTGTTTTACTACTGTGATATTTCATGTGTCATTGCCTGGTACTTACAAGCAATTATTTTTACTACTACATTAATTTTGCATACTTTGTTTTGTGTTGTATTGCAAATATTTATAAAGATCATTTTGTGACAAAAATGTGTGGTATAGATTTAGGTAATTTTATTTGTAAAAATTTTGGAACTACTTATCCATGGAACTGCTTTCCACAATCTCTATATATAGGTACTTCAACAGATATGGTCATTTTGCTCACTTATCATTCCTCAATTTCTTGCATGTTAAGTGCAGCTCATTCCACTCAAAAAGTCAGGCAACTACTCTTGTATGTAACTTTTACAAATGGCACATTATTTAAGTTACATTTTGCTTCAATTGTAGACTGGTTGTCATTGTACAAGACAGTTGATATTTCCTACCTAAATTCTGATCACAGCGTGTGGTCAAAAAAAATGTTGGTTGTGTTAATAGTTAGTACTTAAATTTACAGAACTGTAATATTTTCTAACATTATTGTAGGAAGGTCTTATTGATTGCCTTGTACGTATCAAAGTGCAGTTATTACTATTAAGATGGCCTCAATTTTTTTTCTTCAGTTTGTTTAAAACAAAGTTTGGTCAAATAAAGTTTGTCTATTGTTGCACATAATTTGTCAATTTTTTTTTAAGATTGCAAGTGTAAGTTATTGCTATGTTAATATGTTTTATAGATAATATTAACATAACACATTTAAGGGCACCTGTCTTTATAGACAAATTGGGAGGAGCCAAATCAATAGTAAGTAATAGAGCCAGCTCTCAAAACTATGAACCTCCCAAGATAACTAGGGCTGGGCAGAGTTAAGTTAAGAATGATTTTTATGTATTAAGAGAATATTTAAATGAAGTCATTAAAACTTTGAAGTCTGTGAACACTCAAAGGATTCTTACAGTTTTACTAACTAGTCTACAGTATAAAGTAACTATGTTAAAGGTAAATTGAAGCACTGTCGGGACAAGGTTTTAATGTGGATTGACTTCATTGGCTGCTAACCAGTCCCCGGCCGGTATATAGAGGCTGAGATGCGTGGCTTGATGGCACTGCACAAGGTCAGGTGTGGTACGGACCAGTAGTACGGACAGTGAAGTCCGTACTACTGGTTTGTACACAGCTGTATCGGGCGTGGCCTGGAGTAGCTCCTGACTCANTCTTCAGTTTGTTTAAAACAAAGTTTGGTCAAATAAAGTTTGTCTATTGTTGCACATAATTTGTCAATTTTTTTTTTAAGATTGCAAGTGTAAGTTATTGCTATGTTAATATGTTTTATAGATAATATTAACATAACACATTTAAGGGCACCTGTCTTTATAGACAAATTGGGAGGAGTCAAATCAATAGTAAGTAATAGAGCCAGCTCTCAAAACTATGACCCTCCCAAGATAACTAGGGCTGGGCAGAGTTAAGTTAAGAATGATTTTTATGTATTAAGAGAATATTTAAATGAAATCATTAAAACTTTGAAGTCTGTGAACACTCAAAGGATTCTTACAGTTTTACTCACTAGTCTACAGTATAAAGTAACTATGTTAAAGGTAAATTGAAGCACTGTCGGGACAAGGTTTTAATGTGGATTGACTTCATTGGCTGCTAACCAGTCCCCGGCCGGTATATAGAGGCTGANATTTTTTTTTAAGATTGCAAGTGTAAGTTATTGCTATGTTAATATGTTTTATAGATAATATTAACATAACACATTTAAGGGCACCTGTCTTTATAGACAAATTGGGAGGAGCCAAATCAATAGTAAGTAATAGAGCCAGCTCTCAAAACTATGAACCTCCCAAGATAACTAGGGCTGGGCAGAGTTAAGTTAAGAATGATTTTTATGTATTAAGAGAATATTTAAATGAAGTCATTAAAACTTTGAAGTCTGTGAACACTCAAAGGATTCTTACAGTTTTACTAACTAGTCTACAGTATAAAGTAACTATGTTAAAGGTAAATTGAAGCACTGTCGGGACAAGGTTTTAATGTGGATTGACTTCATTGGCTGCTAACCAGTCCCCGGCCGGTATATAGAGGCTGAGATGCGTGGCTTGATGGCACTGCACAAGGTCAGGTGTGGTACGGACAGTGAAGTCCGTACTACTGGTTTGTACACAGCTGTATCGGGCGTGGCCTGGAGTAGCTCCTGACTCAGCCGCAGGTGCCGGCTGGAACTCTTGCCCAGTCCGTGGGCGAAGGTGGTGGTGCTGTGGCTGGCAATGCTGGTTCGAGCCCACAGAGGGCTGCTGGTCCTTACCTAAAAATTGTTTATTCCCAGCAGTGCTGGAAGTTCTTGGTAAAATCTCTCAACAATAGGATGTGGCTCGCTGGAGGTCTTGTGGGGTGACTGAAAGAGGGAGTGGGAGAGACCTGGGAGGTGAGCCCTCTCCCCTTGGTGGGCGGCTTGAACTCGTTCCCTGGGTAAACTGCAGAGAGCAGTGGGCACTGGGTTGCAGTTCACGCAAGGCTCGCTCCTATGGGTGTATGGCGTAGAGGGAGGAACTAAGGTCTGCTAAGGAAGAGCAGGTGACGATGATCCCTAGCTAGATGTAAAGCCAGGCGTGGCTGGGCCACCCAGATTCAGTCCAATTACTCCCAGCAAAAATAACACGGTGGCTGGAGTGAATTGGCTGGGCTGGCTGAGTTTCTGGTGGTTGTGGCTCTACCGTACGTTATCCACAGTATGGGTGGCTGTCTAATGTGTGTGTGTGTGTGTGTGTGTGTGTGTGTGTGTGTTTGAGACGTACGTGCGCCCGGTTTCAATAATGAAGTCTCCTACGTTTCCTCAGTGGGCCGACATCTACTTGGGATTAAAGTCAGTCACCCTAGTGAGTACTTGGAGGTTAGGCAATATCATGTGTTTATTCCGATGAGGAATTCATTTTGAATAAAGATCGAAGATGAATACAAAGTCTAAGATCACTCTAATTTTCAATTCTTAGAAAATTTCAAATAATATATGAAATGAATAACTGTTTCCAACTGCATACAAAAATGTGCTGACATGGAAATTGGTAATAAAAATTTGTAGAAGTTGAAATGTCTCTGGACTGCTTCCCATCGGAAAGGCCCCAATTCTTCATAACGGAATAAAAATTAATACAGTAACTAACAGCATCAAAATTCCTATATCTTAACTTACTTCCTGGGATAGACAACACATGTTTGCAATTTATGCGCATGTGTGCTGCTTTGTTCCAAGTTAATATAATATACACATTATATGCACGTTTCACAATCTGAGCACCTGGGCGCTAAACCTTGTACACCTCGAGGAGGTGTAGAAGGTTTTAGAAAGGTTCAAGGTATTAGAAAGGCAGTTACCAATTCCAAGCTTAACTTGGGCTGTAACCCAGTCCCAACTGCACTTTGCAGCATAACACCCCAACAACGAACTCAAGCTGCCCGACAGTTGAAGAGGTCTCACCTCCCAGCATCTCCTTATTTCAGCCCCCATTCAAGACAGCCTGAAATCCACATCCCATTGTCGCCCTCCGCCAAGGACTCAACGTACCTCAGTCGAGCCAGCAGCCCTCCTTGGGCCTCTACCTGCTTCACCTACCGCAGCACCATCTTCGCCCCAAGCCTGGGCACGAACTTCAGCAGGAGCCAACCCCAGCTGAAGCAGAGCCAGGAGCTACTCCGGGCGACGCTTATCAAAGATAAACCAGTTGCTGTGTGCAGTCTGGTAATAAGTAAGGTCATTCAGTACACACTAGACTGTACCAAGCAGCCAAACCACGTGCTTCAGGTTGTATACCGGCCAGGCTCCGGTGAACAAACCATATGTCAATCTTGACAGACAGCAGTGTGTCTGATACGCACACGTAACATTAGCCCTACCGTGACATGCCCGTCAATCACAGATGTCAATGTCATACTTCCTGGGGGAAAATTTCTCTGTGCAAATAGTGGGTGTGAACTTGAGTTGGCCCTGGTGATCAAGTATGAAAAATTGAACTTGTAAGCCTGCATACTTTATTTGTTGGGTAATTTTTAATCTGGCATGGAAAGAAACAGAAAAAGTAGTAAAGTTGAAGAGTAGGTGTTTTAAAGCTGCTCCCCACAAAGCAATTTGCAAACTGTGTAAAGCAAATATTTCCTGAGGTGGTAAAAGTTTATTGATGCGCTCATATAAAATATTACAAATGAAATTATTTGTACTGACACTATCTGTGGGATCGGCCACAAAGTATTGGTATCTGTAATATCTGCAAAATGGTGTTTGGACCCATCTCCAAAAAATAAGGCATATTAAATAATTTTGATAAATATGTATATTATAAATTTACACATACTTGAGAGAAAATAATTTAACAAATTAGCTCTCAGGCAGTTGAGTGGCAACTTTTACACTCTATACACGTCAGCATATCAGCGTGTTACTCGGCTACACCCTCTTAGTGTGCTGTGCTAATAGCAAGTATCTTTGAACTCTCGAACGTATCAGTTTTAAGTTTTGTACAATTATATTGCAGTACTTTACATAAGTTGTTATGGAAAATATAGTGCATTGTATTCCCTCTGGAACTATAACGTTAGTGCCATCTAGACAGTATATTTTGTAGATTCTTTCACGTTTAACAACAAAATCCTAAAACACTGCTTTTTTGTTGTGAGTTAAAATGATGTATGAATTCACAAATAATAAAAATTGTCATGTGAAAAGAAAAGAGAATTTTAAATGAATGATTACGTAGTGCTACGTCGGGTGTGCATGTGATGCTTAGCAGAATTCCTACTACGCCGCGTTCTTTGCTCGTGGTGTCTAGCTAGATGGTAATGACGCCAGGTGAATTGCTTTCCCTTTATTTTACACAGAGCGTGGGGAAAATGCTTTTATCTTTAAAATGCAATAAAAGTGTCCGACNCAGGTGAATTGCCTTCCCTTTATTTTACACAGAGCGTGGGGAAAATGCTTTTATCTTTAAAATGCAATAAAAGTGTCTGACTATTTATTTAGATCAAAACCAGGCAGGTGATTAATGTGATACTTTTTGACAGGTTAACCGTAATCATCAATGGAATCTGAATTACGTGACATGTTACCCTTTTGCATGTGGACATAGACAAAGCACAAAATTTCATACCTTTGTATGAAATAAAACACTCAAAACATAAAATACCCTTCAAAATAAAATATTAAAAACTACTTTAAAATAGTACACAAAACATACGGCACCTGTTTCACGCAGTCACCTCGTTTGTACCAACAAATTTTTGAGGACCNTTTAAAATAGTACACAAAACATACGGCACCTGTTTCACGCAGTCACCTCGTTTGTACCAACAAATTTTTGAGGACCAAAAAAAAAATTTGGCCAAAAATTTTTTTTACAAAATGCTACAAAAATCTATTAAAACATCTGAAAGATGCAACATTAAATAATAACACGGGTTGTATGAAGTATACCCTTGCACAATATATCGCATAGTGGGAGGGAAGCAGAAATTTATTCAAATTTATCATCAGTATTATGCAGCACACGAGCAAGATCATTGACCTGACAGCAATTCTACAGCATGCCCCCCTTTTTTTTTTTCCCCACCTATCTTGGTCCTGTCAATATTATTCTAGAAGTTTGCTTGTTGTTACTTACGTTTTTGACTGACTGTGGTTGTAATAAGGCTGGCTTTTCTCCACCGACTATAATTTGGATTTCTATTATTAAAACTTTTTTTTTTTTTTGTTACAGTTGTTGACCTATGCTAATTTTTGGACATGGTTTTTTTTCTTGGATTGTAATTCTAACAATGGAAGCAAGAGACAGGCCATTAACATAGGAGATGGATACAGGCATGTAATAGCAATGTTTTTATAAACGCCCTCAACCTCCTCTCCATTTGTCGTTAAACTGAAAATGATTGATTTAAAAATGCTACTGCTGTTGTAACATTTCAGTTAAATCAGTAGGCAGAAATTCTCAGCTTCTAAAATAATTTTATTTAGTTCTCTTCTCCAGCAAATCTTACAAAAATCACTCGTTCATATTCTCACAACACACAAACATAGGCTCGTTCTTTAACAAATTAAACAATTATTAATATATTTTAATTGTCGATGAAACACAATTGAAAACATCATGCAGCAATTAGTATTAATTTATATCAATTTTATGGTTATAATTTTTTCTACCACACACACATTCATTCTTTGCGTTGATGGTATTAGTTATGTAAGAAAAATTACATTTGATTTTACTTCTGTTGTAACTGCTCTGATTGGCTGTCGTCTNTTTAAAATAGTACACAAAACATACGGCACCTGTTTCACGCAGTCACCTCGTTTGTACCAACAAATTTTTGAGGACCGAAAAACAAATTTAAAAAAATTTGTCCAAAAATTTTTTTTACAAAAATCTATTAAAACATCTGAAAGATGCAACATTAAATAATAACACGGGTTGTATGAAGTATACCCTTGCACAATATATTGCATAGTGGGAGGGAAGCAGAAATTTATTCAAATTTATCATCAGTATTATGCAGTACGCATACGAGCAAGATCGTTGACCTGACAGTCAATATTATTCTAGAAGTTTGCTTGTTGTTACTTACGTTTTTGACTGTCTGTGGTTTTAATAAGGCTGGCTTTTCTCCACCGACTATGATAATTTTTGGACATGGTTTTTTCTTGGATTGTAATTCTAACAATGGAAGCAAGAGACAGGCCATTAACATAGGAGATGGATACAGGCATGTAATAGCAATGTTTTTATAAACGTCCTCTCCCTCCTCTCCATTTGTCGTTAAACGGAAAATGATTGATTTAAAAATGCTACTGCTGTTGTAACATTTCAGTTAAATCAGTAGGCAGAAATTCTCAGCTTCTAAAATAATTTTATTTAGTTCTCTTCTCCAGCAAATCTTACAAAAATCACTCGTTCCTATTCTCACAACACACAAACATAGGCTCGTTCTTTAACAAATTAAACAATTATTAATATATTTTACTTGTCGATGAAACACAATTGAAAACATCATGCAGCAATTAGTATTAATTTTTATCAATTTTATGGTTATAATTTTTTCTACCACACACACATTCATTCTTTGCGGTGATGGTATTAGTTATGTAAGAAAAATTACATTTGATTTTACTTCTGTTGTAACTGCTCTGATTGGCTGTCGTCTNGTGATGGTATTAGTTATGTAAGAAAAATTACATTTGATTTTACTTCTGTTGTAACTGCTCTGATTGGCTGTCGTCTGACCACGCCACATCTCTCCTCCAACCAGCAATGGTGAGACGAGAGCCAACTAGGATACTTTTCTTTTGTTCATGTTATTTACAACATGCAATGCTCACTATTCTCTAGGGCAGTGTTTCTTAACCTGGGGTCCACGAGTATATGTATGGGGGTCCGCAATCTCATCTCTGGACCATTTAACAATAATAAATAAATGCCACCAAAAGTCTCGTAATCGCTACGCTTACTTAGCCGACGAACGTGCTGTTTTTTTTATTACGGGGTCCTTGAAAATTGTGCTTGATTTCCTAGGGATCCGTGGCTGACAAAGGTTAGGAAACGCTGCTCTAGGGAATAAATAAACAATAAGTTATATCATATAATAACAAATTAAATATAACCTACAAACTATCTCTATGTTAACAAATTAATAAGATAACCCAAAAATTACACTGCACTTTGTTTAAATCGGATAATAAAGCTTAATTTTGAAATTACATTAAATTAATTGTCACCCTAAGCAAATACTTTGTAATCATNTTAAATCGGATAATAAAGCTTAATTTTGAAATTACATTAAATTAATTGTCACCCTAAGCAAATACTTTGTAATCATTGATAAATATTATATCTAGAACCAAAGTTAAATATAACACCTGAAAAATCGCTGTTACAGGTATACAAGACCATTCACAAGAAAGTATGCAGTGTAATTTATTACACTATCTAAGGATTGGCCACGGCAGCCTTATATAGACAAAATAAATATAAACTTGTATTATTTTTTAGAGTGTAGTTATTTGAATTCAAGTACCTTCAATCTGTTTTATAGTGCAAATAAATTAAATTTTGGATCAAAGTTTCTACAGTTTGAGTGACCATTTTTAGATTGTGCCATCACATTTTTAATATTTTGTTTCATACATTAGTATTATTTCATATGTTGAAGCTCGTTTCTTTAAACTGTGCATTTAGGTACTATTAGGATTATCTGTAACTGTTGTTACAGTTTATTTTCACTGGAGTGCGTGTGTAAATATATATATTTTTTTTTTAAAGACATCAATATTGTGGTGGTATGGATTTGACATTCGTGGATCTTTTAAAGGATTCAGCCCAAAAACAGGATTCAACCCATCCCTCATTCTAACATATTAAAATATGAATCAAAATTAGGAAACAGGACAACATGTGTCAAAACACTATGTAGATACACAATGAAAATGTTTTTTTTTCCATACAATTTTTGTGTTATGTATATTTAGTGTACTGCACTTCTACAAGTCAGTCAGCAGTCCATTCAAAAAAACAATGTTTGTTAACACAAAAACATTAAAACCCAGAGACACACACACCTACGTAATTATTTCTTCCACAGTAGGAATGTAATTAGGAGAGAGTGCTTTTCCTCTATGGTTGAAGACGTAGAATGATGGAATATTCCTCATTGTTTCCCAGGACTTATTCTCTAACTCAACAGTTGCTCGTATCTCCTTGAAGTCCCCAGCAATGTACATAATGCCGTACATTGTCACCAACAGACTGATGATGGCTTGAGTGAGGATCTGAAGACAGAAAAAATTAATTAAGCTATAACAGCCTGCTACGAATCCATTTTGCCTGACTGCAGTAGTTTGAGACATGAAAAATAACCAGTAGTAAATACATAAAATATTTCAGGGAAAATTATAATAAAATATTATGGTTTTTGTTGGTTGAAACTTTAATACTTGGGTATGTAAAGGCACCAGACTACATAGCAATACCTCTGTTGTAACATTTCTACAGAAACCTACAAGTTACTGCATTATAAAAATGAATATGTTAGTAAATAGTTTTCATTTGTGATCATACATGAGCAGGAGGAGGAAGGAGGGAGGGAACGCAAAAATAAGTTAACATAAAGAAGAAAAATGATGTCTGCTTGCTTAAAAGATGTAAGCCTGCATACAAATCTGTAAAATGAAATGTTCCCTAGCTTAAATATACACCCCCGTTATTAAAATAAACACTATGAATTACAGTAATTGTTACAATTTAGTTTAAAAAGTTCTTAAAATCTGACTTGGTAGGTAGGACTTGACATCTCACTGGAAGCAATATCATTAGATTTGGCATAAAATAATTTTCTTATTTGGTGCTTTTGTACAAAATTACCAAAAAGACATTTTGTATACAAAGCTTCTAATATATACTGTCAAAATACAAAGTTTGGTTCAATTTGGTTAAATTGTTTAATAGATGTGGAAAACATCTACATTATTTATGAAGCCACCATTTGGAACAGCATTGTCTGACCCACTTAAATCATGTAAGTTTATGGTCTTCTATAGCTTTTATGGTGGGCACAATTTGGTGGAAATTAGTTGAACTGTTCCAGAAATATGGCAAACTGTTAAATTTTTTTCAACTGGCACTACTTTGCAAATATATTGGAAAGATTGGATTTCGGTATGCATAATTTATGTTAATGAATACTGTTAACGTATAAAATTTGGTTGAATTGTTTTATAGGTACAAACATACTAAAATAAATTATTTATATTAACACCATTAAAAAACGGACTGCCTCACCTGAAACATGTCAGTTTACATACCATAATGTAACATCTGGTGGGAATTGGTTGATTGGTCTTTGTGATATGGCATAAAACCATTATATTTTTCATGTGACAATCATAAATGAAAGACAAAAATTTATGTACTGTATTAGCACATTCAAAGATTGTATACTGCCAGTATACAACGTTAAGTTAAAATTGATTACATATTTCCATAGTTATAGCACACTAAGCTAAAATAATTTTATAGCCACCATTCTAAAAATAAGTGTCTTTCATACTTAAAAAAAATACATATATTAATATGGCCTACCATAGTACAACTTCTTCGCAAAATTTGGTAAGAATGGAATATTGTTTCCTAAGATATTACATAAAAACATTTTTTTCATGTGGCATATCCAACAAAATGGCGGACACAAGATGCTCCGTGTAAATGCATTTGATAGTTGTAATATACACTGCCAGCATAAAAAATTAAGATGGAACTGATTACATGGTTAACAATAAAGCATACTGAACTAAAATTGCTATAAGGCCACCTTTTTGAAAATGTGTTTTGACCTCCTTAAAATATACCAAATTACACCATATATGTTGCAGTATTATTTGTTTTCCAAATTTAGTACGAAACTGTAGATTGTTTTCAGAGATATTACCTATGTACTTTACTCATTAATCTAGCACTATCTTACAAAATGGTGGGTAAAAGATGCTTTGAGTAGATACAGTAATATTTGTAATATCTACTGCCAGCATACAAAGTTAAGTTGAAACTGATCACATGGTTTCAACCATATATCATTAAGCTAAGCTAAATATATGGCAGCCATTTTGAAAATAAGTGTATGACATACTTAAACCATTCCATTTCACATAATCTGCCGCAGTACTACAGTAGGCCTACTACTCATTCGCCAAATCTGGTAGGAATCTGTCAATTGTTTCCCATGGTACAACACAAAAATTAACTTATTCAAGTGATGCTATTTTACAAAATGGGAGATGAAAGATGCTTCATGTAGATACAGTTAGTAGTTTTAATGTGTACTGTCAGCATACAAAGTTAAGTTTGGAATTGATTACATGGTTTCGATGATATAGTATTATAAGTTAAGTTGGTCATATAGCCACAATTTTGAAAATAAGTGTCTGACATACATAAAACATAACATTTAACATCATCTGGCGCCATAACTACTTTTTGCTAAATTAGGTATGAATCAGTTAATTGTTTACCGATATGATATAAAAAATGTATTTATTAGAGTGGCACTATCTTACAAAATGACATATAAAAGTGGCTATGTGTTGACATATATTATGCTTGTAATAGATACCTTCAATTTACACAATTTGGTTGAAATTGGTTAAGTGGTATGGTAAATACACCAAATCAACCTAAAATATTTGAATGGCCGTAATTTCAAAAACAAGTACCTAATTAAGTTAAATTACTTACATGGATTTATTTTCTTAAAAAAACAGGAAAAACCCTGGGTTTTTTAATAGATAATTTTTCTCACTAAATCTCTCTACTTGGATACTGATTATGATTAGCTGCATGGTGAATGCAAGTTGCTTCAGCTTGAAGAAGATTGTGGCATTGATAAACAAATTGCTTTGAACTCAAAAAACAGCATGGGTGAAACTAATACCCAACTGTAGCAAGTGCAAATTCTGCTTCGTGCAACCTTCACAGATGAACACATCTCCCAAATGTTTCCAATTCCATGGCCGGCATGGTCCCCTGACCACAATCCATGTGACTTCTTGCTGTGGGGATACCTGAAAGATTGTGTCTACCAGGGACCTGTTCGATCTCTGCATGAACTAAAGGCCAGCATACGGCGATATGTCGTTCTGATTCCAGCATTACTATTGTGAGCAACCATTGATTATATTATTTTATGGACTCCATAATCGTTGATGTATCCGGTGCACACATTGAAAACATTTTGTAACAACCAGTTGATGCTGTAATAAAGTTGTTACCATTAAACCTTCTCGCATGTTTTACTGTTCCTTCTCTGCCTAGATCCTGTTCCTATACTGTACCATACATTCTGTACAATTTACATGTGGTATTGCTTTTACAGCGACACATTTTTGCTTGGTGGCAGAAATTGTCACTAATTTTCTTTCTAGCGTAAATCGCTTCCGCGTTCCCTTACTACCATATCTACCAAATATCATTATCATATGCTCATTACAGTCCACACTAGGCCGCTGTAAGTACCGTCACTTTAATTATAACCACATGGTATGTTGTGAAATAATTTTTCTCCTTGAATTTGTCCTAATTAACATGTACCTCAGCACTGCCAATGCCGGTGTTAACCCCTCCATTGAGAAATTACTGGCTACACCTTTGCAGTACAGTATCTCTGGGGCTAAACAGATGCAAAACAATGTCTCAACTAGGTAGGAGANACTTCATTTTGGTACTGTCAAAACCTAAATTATACGTTGCATAAAAGATATAGAAAAATCTACAACCCAGAAGCGAAGGGTCAAATTATAGACCAGGTGAAAATAATGTAAGCTTATTAAGCAGGAAATCATCTTAAGTGGGAACTTCTTAACCGGGTTTTACTGTAATTCATTAGAGTTTGTATACAATACATCAATGCATCTCAAAAAAATTGTTTGGGTACCTATTTACTCTCATTCTGGTACCCTTTACTAAGTTTAGGGTGAGGGAATGTATAAACCCTCCTCATCAAATAGTTGTTACACCACTGGAGCTAAACTCTTGGAAAGATTATTTTAAGTATCTACAGATGTAGTGGATAAAATTGGACAGAACTGGAATATCTTTATCAGGTCTCAAGGCAAGTGGCGGTGGGTTTCATTATGGGACTCTGAGTTAGCTACCAACCTTCATTTAATAGGAGGATGCTCGGTCCTCCTGAGTAGCAGCTCATTGGACAAGGTGGATTTATTAAAAACAAACATACAAATATACAGCAATAGTTGAATTCATATCTACTATTATGCAGGCAGTTGATACAAATAAAAATGCAATTGATGTTTTTCTAGATTTATCAAAAGCCTTTGACACTGTGAATCACACTATCTTGTTAGAAAAATTAGAATTATAAGGCATTAAAGGTGTATGGTTCGAGTAATATATCACTGATCATACACAAACGGTAGAAATTACCTCAATTAATAATTACAATTAAATGGAAAAATACGTATCAGCCCCAAAAGAAATAGTGGTAATTATTAAGTTTACTGACACTTCTGTAAAAAAAAAAAATTCACAGAAAATGGTACATATATTTCCACTCTCCTAATGACGCAGAACACGAATATACGAGGGGCATGAACGTACGACTAATTTCGTAATATGTGCCCACCTAACCTAACAGAACCTTACCCCATGATGGGTGAATCATTATTTTACATTTTTAAACTAACCTAGGTTGTAGGATTTTACACTAACCTAGGATTTTAGGGTTCTACACTGACCTAGGATTATAGGGTTGTACACTAACCTAGAATTTTTGGATTTTAAACTAACCTAGGATTTTACGGTTTTACACTAACCTAGGTTTAATGGGTTTTACACTAACCTAGGTTTTTTAAGGTTTTAAACTAACCTAGGATTGTACGGTTTTACACTAACCTACAATTGTAGAATTTAACACTAACCTAGGATTCTAGGGTTTCACACTAAACTACGAATTTAGGATTTTAGGGGTTTAAAGGAACCGTAAAACACACCAAAAAAATATCAATTAAATCACCTAGGTAGGCGGCTGGTACAATTTCTCTGTCAACGGCCCATTCAACCTTACCTCACTCGACGAAACACCATGTTACACTAAAATGCCTCATATGCAAATATAACGCACTGAAGCACTCATTCACAGCAGAATATTATGCACTGAAGCACACGTTCATAGGTGAATATAACACACAGAAGCACTCGTTCTTACTTTCTCAGTTTTAAATCTGCCGGACTGGGACGTCACGGCTCACCCCGGCAAAGACACAATGGCTACTGAGCTGTTTCGAAAATTTCCGTTAACAAGGCGTCACAGCGACATAACAATACCCAGAAGACAATACGGTGACGGCAGGAATCATGGCGCCAGACATAACGAAACGGCGAACTGCTTGTACTTTTAACTATTTTATTTAATACGTTCTACTTATTTTAACATGACGCCCTCATGAATATTAACTAGGTAAGCTGTGCAGAATCCATTAATACTAC
Source organism: Clitarchus hookeri (assembly GCA_002778355.1). Lineage (NCBI taxonomy): Eukaryota > Metazoa > Arthropoda > Insecta > Phasmatodea > Phasmatidae > Clitarchus > Clitarchus hookeri. The sequence continues at coordinate 160,321 of NQII01002821.1, read as the reverse complement.
TTTTGTTTATCTAGGACGTTTCCTTCAGAAACTTTATAACTACCAAAATAGTTCATGGTGTACCACAACATAGTGTCCCTGGTCCTCTTTTGTTCATATATAAAAATGATTTGTGTGATAACATGAATGAATGTAGTATAATAGCATTTGCTGATGACACCAACATTATCCTGCACAATAAAAATTCTACTTTTCATGGATAATTGTACGGCTCACAACAAAACCCCAACGCTCAGCATCGAGGATGGGAAGGATCATAAAATCACCTTATTTTCAGCCATGAACATTGCTCACAAGGCGTGGCAAAGTGTTAGCGAAAGCACAATAAAAAACCGTTTTCGTGCCTGTGGATTCACGAAGGTGGAACTTTCATCAGCAGTTACTGAACAAGACTTAGAATGCCCTGTGAATTGGAATCGTCTTCCTCAAAATGAAGAAAGTTCTATAACATTTGAAGATTTTGTCCATTTTGACGATGGCCTAGCGGTAGCGGGGATTCTAACTGATGACAAAATTGTGGCTCCATCTCAGGACATTGATGGTGAAGGTGATGACGAAGATGATGTGCTGACAATTACACCTAAAGTGGCTAAACAATACATCAACAACGTGCGCCATTTCTTAGCGAAATCAGACGTTGGCGATGAAGTATTTTCTGCTTTGAACATGCTTGACAAAGCCATCGACAATACCCGTCTGCATGGCTTGCACCAAAAAAAAATTACAGATTTTTTTTAAACGTAAATTTTTAATGTGTTTTTTTATTGATGTAATTATTAATTTAATTATACCNTCTCAAGGCAAGTGGCGGTGGGTTTCATTATGGGACTCTGAGTTAGCTACCAACCTTCATTTAATAGGAGGATGCTTGGTCCTCCTGAGTAGCAGCTCATTGGGCAAGGTGGATTTATTAAAAACAAACATACAAATACAGCAATAGTTGAATTCATATCTACTATTATGCAGGCAGTTGATACAAATAAAAATGCAATTGGTGTTTTTCTAGATTTATCAAAAGCCTTTGACACTGTGAATCGCACCATCTTGTTAGAAAAATTAGAATTATTAGGCATTAAAGGTGTATGGTTCGAGTAATATATCACTGATCATACACAAAAGGTAGAAATTACCTCAATTAATAATTACAATTAAATGGAAAAATACGTATCAGCCCCAAAAGAAATAGTGGTAATNACCTCAATTAATAATTACAATTAAATGGAAAAATACGTATCAGCCCCAAAAGAAATAGTGGTAATTATTAAGTTTAGTGACACTTCTGTAAAAAACAAAAATTCACAGAAAATGGTATATTTCCACTCTCCTAATGATGCAGAACACGAATATACGAGGGGCATGAACGTACGACTAATTTCGTAATATGTGCCCACCTAACCTAACAGAACCTAACCCCACGATGGGTGAATCATTATTTTACATTTTTAAACAAACCTAGGTTGTAGGATTTTACACTAACCTAGGATTTTAGGGTTCTACACTGACCTAGGATTATAGGGTTGTACACTAACCTAGAATTTTTGGATTTTAAACTAACCTAGGATTTTAGGGTTTTACACTAACCTACAATTGTAGAATTTAACACTAACCTAGGATTCTAGGGTTTCACACTAAACTACGAATTTAGGATTTTAGGGATTTAAAGGAACCGTAAAACACACCAAAAGAATATCAATTAACTCACCTAGGTAGGCGGCTGGTACAATTTCTCTGTCAACGGCTCATTCAACCTTACCTCACTCGAAGAAACACCATGTTCCACTCAAATGCCACATATGCAAATATAACGCACTGAAGCACTCATTCACAGCAGAATATTATGCACTGAAGCACTCGTTCATAGGTGAATATAACGCACAGAAGCACTCGTTCTTACTTTCTCAGTTTTAAATCTGCCGGATTGGGACGTCACGGCTCACCCCGGCAAAGACACAATGGCTACTGAGCTGTTTCGAAAATGTCCGTTAACAAGGCGTCACAGCGACATAACAATACCCAGAAGACAATACGGTGACAGCAGGAATCATGGCGCCAGACATAACAAAATGGCGAACTGCTTGTACTTTTAACTATTTTATTTAATACGTTCTACTTATTTTAACATGACGCCCTCATGAATATTAACTAGATAAGCTGTGCAGAATCCATTAATACTACTTTTGTTTATCCAGGATGTTTCCTTCAGAAAAGTCACTAAACTTTATAACTACCAAAATAGTTCATGGTGTACCACAACATAGTGTCCTAGGTCCTCTTTTGTTCATATATAAAAATGATTTGTGTGATAACATGAATGAATGTAGTATAATAGCATTTGCTGATGACACCAACATTATCCTCCACAATAAAAATTCTGCTTTTCATGGATAATTGTACGGCTCACAACAAAACCCCAACGCTCAGCATCGAGGATGGGAAGGATCATAAAATCACCTTATTTTCAGCCATGAACATTGCTCACAAGGCGTGGCAAAGTGTTAGCGAAAGCACAATAAAAAACCGTTTTCGTGCTTGTGGATTCACGAAGGTGGAACTTTCATCAGCAGTTACTGAACAAGACTTAGAATGCCCTGCGAATTGGAATCGTCTTCCTCAAAATGAAGATAGTTCTATAACATTTGAAGATTTTGTCCATTTTGACGATGGCCTAGCGGTAGCAGGGATTCTAACTGATGACAAAATTGTGGCTCCATCTCAGGACATTGATGGTGAAGGTGATGACGAAGATGATGTGCCGACAATTACACGTAAAGTGGCTAAACAATACATCAACAACGTGCACCATTTCTTAGCGAAATCAGACGTTGGCGATGAAGTATTTTCTGCTTTGAACATTCTTGACAAAGCCATCGACAATACCCGTCTGCATGGCTTGCACCAAAAGAAAATTACAGATTTTTTTTAAACGTAAATTTTTAATGTGTTTTTTTATTGATGTAATTATTAATTTAATTATACCCTGGTCTAGAGGCTGCAGCTTAGAAGTAGTGTTCGCAGGCAAAAACACAACATTAACATGACTGAGCGGTGGGATATTGTTGTGAGCCGTACAATTATCCATGAAAAGTAGAATTTTTATCTGCCTTTTCTCCATATCAGCATTCACTGATTGTACCCATTCCTTGAATAATTTGCCAGTCATCCACGCTTTTTTGTTTGCACAATAGGTCATCAGAAGAGTTTTTATGTTTTTAAAACATATTGGTTGGCTGATTTGCCTATCATGAGCGGTCTCAATTTCTCAGATCTGACCATGTTGGCGGCCAACAATATGGTTACACGTTCTTTACTATTTTTTCCGCCATGACACTTTTCTTCCTTAAAACGCATTGATCGGTCGGGGACACACTTATAAAATAACCCCGTCTCATCGGCATTAAAAATGTTGTTGGGCTCATAAGAATTGATTATTTCTTACAATTCTTCTTTCCACTCAGAACAAACGTCGGCCGATACACTCGCACTTTCCCCACTAAGCTTCTTAAATTTTATGCTGTGCCTATTTCTAAACCTATCAAACCAACCATCACTTGCACGAAAGTCTTTAATTCCCTTTTTTCTGCAAAATCTTTTGCTTTTTCTCTTAAAATGTTTCCTCCAACTGGTACATTCGAATTTCGTTATTGCACAAACCACTTTTTTAAATTCTCTTCTAGTTGTGGGTACTCACCAGTCTTAAAGTGCTTTACTTTGCTGTCCAATGTCTGGGAGACGATTTTGTCCTTGTTCTTCAGAATTGATGTTATTGTGGAAGGAGGAACGTTATAACGTTTTGACACATCAATTTGTTTATCACCACCGGCCACGGCGTTAATGATTTCTTTTTTTTCTCTAATGGAAGGACACTTATTAGCTCTTTTCGGAGGCATGGCTAAGACCGAACTGACTAACTTTTCACTCGCTCTGCTCCTTCCTAACCTCTCATAACCATAGACCGGACAGCCAGGAGCCTCCTAGTTCTGGGAATCACAGACACATCGCCCCACAGCCTACTCTGCGTCATTACCTGCCCTTCAAACCCTCTTACTATTCACTCGCTCTGCTCCTTCCTACCCTCTCATAACCCTAGGCCGGACACCAAGGTGCCTCTTGGTTCTGGGAATCACAGACACATATCCTCACAGTCTACTAGGCATCATAACCTGCCCTTAAAACCCTACTACGTCCCTCAGTACCCTTCCGGTCTTTTTTACCCTGCCCGAATCGCATAAATCTAGAGCTGGTGTACAGTCTGGGGTTAAAAACATTACGAGTTAACGAGATTTTTAAATTGGAAATAAGAATTATAAAACGTTTTAATTGAGCTCGAGCACCAAAATAAATACAAATTATTGAGGGGACCGGAATACATTGTTTTTTTTTACGAATTAAAGGGATTTTCTCAAGGGACCGGCAAATTTGCATGAATTAGCGTGATGTACGAATAATCGGGATGTGAAATATTGGGATTTCACTATATATCATTATGTATGGTCNTGCATGAATTAGCGTGATGTACGAATAATCGGGATGTGAAATATTGGGATTTCACTATATATCATTATGTATGGTCTTTTGGATGAATAAAAACTGAAAATTGAAATTGTGTTTAGCTTAAAGCACCACCTTTTTATGAGCAGGATGGGGAGNGTTTGGATGAATAAAAACTGAAAATTGAAATTGTGTTTAGCTTAAAGCACCACCTTTTTATGAGCAGGATGGGGAGGGTTCATTCAACTCACTATGGTTCTCGCTACATGCAACCAGATCCCTTTTCCAGTTCTTCATTCCATATTTCCACTGGTTTGGCCTGGAGTTAATACTACAGGGAAGTTCTGTTTTTCCTTTCCTCCATAAACATACATCAGCCCATTTCTCCCAAGGAAACAGGAGTCCAAATACATGAAGATGCACCGGGGAGGGCAGGACCCATCCCATCAAGAGAAAGTGATTTCTCCAAGCTGTTTAAAATGGTATTGATCTCAACATTGTCCAATGATACCAACCACCTCTACCCAAAACTGAAAAATCAATTCCTGATGACCACCATGTAGGATACTACTGTTAATGCCAAGTTTACCAGGGATACATAAATGTGTAATAAAATGAAGATAAATATACGTATTACACGTCTTTGCACTATAAAAAAATCCTGTAGGGAAGTATTGTTCTTAAAGATGATTGTGATAAAACCCTGTTCTAGCCAAGTTTTAATTTCAGAAGAATGTAAATTGGAGACTGAATGGAAGACGTAAACTATAATTACAACAGAGAAAGGGTTCTTAAGAGCCAATTCTATAAGGTTTCTATTAAGTTGATCTGGGAAAAAAACAATGATAAGTTGGGCATTATGGCTTGCACATACATCTGCTACCTACCCTTAAAAGCAAGAGAATAATTTGTGGATAAAAAAGTATTTCACTTTGTTATTTCTGATGTCCAAGTTAGGTGACTGAGGTTTTCAGTTACCTCCGGGTCCATCAACCTCATGCTTAACTATACAGCAGACTATTCAGACNAGTTAGGTGACTGAGGTTTTCAGTTACCTCCGGGTCCATCAACCTCATGCTTAACTATACAGCAGACTATTCAGACTTAAATATGAACCAAAAGAGGTTCCATAAAAAAGATACTTGTGGAAAAATGAGTAAAGAATGGTTTCTGTGCTAGCCACACAAACTTAATGTGAAAGCTTTGCTCAGTATCACAAAAAACTTCTGCATTTAAAACAAAGAAAATTTAATTACACATACACTAGTATTGAAATAAAACAATATCACTTCTTAAATAGCAGGTAGGCCTGAAAAAANAGTTAGGTGACTGAGGTTTTCAGTTACCTCCGGGTCCATCAACCTCATGCTTAACTATACAGCAGACTATTCAGACCTAAATATGAACCAAAAGAGGTTCCATAAAAAAGATACTTGTGGAAAAATGAGTAAAGAATGGTTTCTGTGCTAGCCACACAAACTTAATGTGAAAGCTTTGCTCAGTACCACAAAAAACTTCTGCATTTAAAACAAATAAAATTTAATTACACATACACTAGTATTGAAATAAAACAATATCACTTCTTAAATAGCAGGTAGGCCTGAAAAAAGTGCATACATTATCTACTATTATAGCACATGATTTTGTAATTAATTCCACAAATTGTATAATACANAGTGCATACATTATCTACTATTATAGCACATGATTTTGTAATTAATTCCACAAATTGTATAATACAGACACAATAAATACTCACATCAACTGGTAGAGAAACAAATTCCTGTTCTGTTATCCTAAGGTAAGCACGATCTGTAAAAAAAAAAAACTCAACATATTTACTTTTTACTGAAACTAGTATGTCAAGTATGTCAACTAATTTACAACATTGCTTTTCACTTTATTAATTATGGTTCAAGAATGTATTACTTTAAACGTGCAGTTTTAGTTTAAACAGGTTAATTTATGCGTAGTTCGCTTTTATAAATTTCCCACCCACATTATGCCAGAATATGCAATGTTCAATTTGTACATCTAAACTACACTCTCACATTTTCATGTCCCTGCTGCTGAATGGGTGAAAGCATGAGTGGAGAGAGACACAGCTACACATACTTCCTTGGCTTTGGTTACACTGTCATGTCACCCACAAGACCCATAGTCAACCTTGATGATCCTTGACAAGTGCCCACTAAATTAGAAAATACACGAGTGATTCAGATGCATTAGACTTAAATCTTGGCTGAGACAAACACATAAGGAGCCCAGGTAATGACAGGCAAGAGATAAGCATATTATAGAAAAAGAAAAAAAAAGCTGTTAGAGAATTGACTACCATTGTCATTTTTCTACATTTCAGACCCCATAATTTGCACTGTTATGACCCTCTTGATAAAATTTATGCNTGACTACCATTGTCATTTTTCTACATTTCAGACCCCATAATTTGCACTGTTATGACCCTCTTGATAAAATTTATGCGGGTTTCTTCTTATTTTATACGTATTTATATATTTTTTCTAAATGACTGTTAACCAAAATCTTTTCATTCCCAACGTCTAACACAAACAATGCTGCTGTTGTTTGCTGCATATTTTAGGGAGAAAAAACNTGACTACCATTGTCATTTTTCTACATTTCAGACCCCATAATTTGCACTGTTATGACCCTCTTGATAAAATTTATGCTGGTTTCTTCTTATTTTATACATATTTATATATTTTTTCTAAATGACTGTTAACCAAAATCTTTTCATTCCCAACGTCTAACACAAACAATGCTGCTGTTGTTTGCTGCATATTTTAGGGAGAAAAAACTTGAACATACTTTATCTTTGGCCGGAGTGGAAACAGCGGGCGTAACTACGCCTTATGTGGAAGGGCTTAAAGCAACACTAATTTTTTTCAAAGTCCCTCAAATCACCCCAAATCACATAGAGAAAATTGTGGTAAACATAAAAATAAATAATTTGAATAAGAATGTGATATTGGTGAGCCTAGGTTGTAAATTATTTCAGTTTCAACAATAAGTACATCAACATGTGTACAGACAATGTTAAACTTGTTCCAAGCAAATCTATTCACTGGCAAATATATATATATTTTTTTTTGTAGCTGTTTATGGATGCTCTCAAATTTCACTATCAGTGATAGAGCCTACAATTTTTACATGCTGCTGAGTAGCACCCTGCATGAAGCTAGATTGATTTCTGAGAACACTGGATTTATTCGAGTTCACAACAAAATAACGGTGGGTGGTTACCTACCTTGCTAAACTTGGCTGCACAGTTTTATTTCAAATTATGTGTTTAATGTAACATGTTTTGTAAGATAATGTTACATTGGAAAGCCTGTGGGGGCGTATCAGAGTTTGTGAGGGATGGCGGTATTAATAAAAATAAAAGAACTAAGTTTGATTTCTAATTTAATCACACAGCTATTATTTACAGCATTAAATAATCTGTCTCTACTAATACTCTTTTTATTTGACAGTAAGTGCAATATTTAATGTCTATTTAAACTCTAATTAACGTTCTGCTTAATTGCTTCTGTTTGGTTAGTCAATTAACTAATACTCATCACTAACACGTGTATAGTCTATTTGTTGCCACCATTTGTAATGTCTTTCACTCATGCACCTAGTCCAATAGTCCAGCCTGCCAGCTGCACGCTTCACTGCTTGATACTCGCAGTCACACATTTGCCTTCCGCTGGTCACTTTTCTCGCTGCTCGTCTTCTATTACTCGGAACTGAACCACTCATTCACTCATCAACTCCAACTTAACTCGCAGCCCAGAGGCCTGTCGCAATATTTATACGGTTCGCCCTGACCATCTGGAAGGTTCAATGCATCCAGAGCATTATTCAGATAAATGCAGAAATCAATACAACCAAGGTCAGCAGCATGCACCGACAAAGTGATTATCATGTCGGCTCGCTTTTTGTAACAGATACACGGCCACCAGCCTATCACTCATCTGTTCATTCAAAACAATCATTTAACTTGCTGCCGCTGCTATCATATAACTGCTGTCCTTAACTTCCACTCGCTCGCCCAGGGTGCAAAGTAGCAAGCGCGTAACACTGCCCCCTCCTCAAGTCTGTCTATCCCGAACAAACAACGCAACATCCGGATCATCGTAGAGTGCCAGTCGGTCGATGTGGACAACCTTTGGCTCCGCCCAAGAGCCTTGACAACCAATCCGACAGACCACAACATTGATATTCTTCAGAATCCTGTAGTGGCCTTCCCAACATTTCTGTAGATTCGAGTACCCTTTTCGTCTCTGTGGGTTGTACAGCCACACCAGTTGTCCTTGAAATACCTTGCCCGACATTCTCCTCTCATACTGGGTCTTCATCCTGTCACTAATGGTAATTTGTGCCTTACAGAAGGACTAATCCTTTCATTACCGATTTGAAAAGATGAAGCAACTCCAGAATTTCCCCTTGCATTTTCCTTTAGACCATGTTTACCAATCTGAAAAATGCTGGCACTTTCACAGGGCTTCTGGACAGCACTCGCAGGTCGTCATGTGCATTTTCCAACTGCTTTGTGAGGTGTGCAGCTTGCAGCATCAGCTCGTCTATGTGGTGTCTCAGTTGTTGGGCATATGCACGAAGCTCACAAATTTCTTCACGCAAATGCTTGCATGCGCTCATCAAGGCCATTTGTTCTTCACCATGCTGTCTCTTTACTGGCTGCTGATTTTATTGTGGGCAATAGGCTCTCAAGTGCCCCAACTCTTCACATGACCAACNCGCTGTCTCTTTACTGGCTGCTGATTTTATTGTGGGCAATAGGCTCTCAAGTGCCCCAACTCTTCACATGACCAACATTCCCTCCATTTGGATGGGGGGCAGTGAGGCTCTGTAGCACGAACCCTGGAAGCAATGTCTCTCAAAGCCAACTGCAACTCCTTCAGTGTCTTCGTTATTCTGTCTTCATTTTTGTTCAGCATCACTGCGTGTACTGGACGTCTGGGAATGGGATCCTGTCTTGCTGACTCCACCTCCAGAGCTCGGGTCAGGGCATCCTGCATGGTGTGAGGGGCGTATCCNGAATGGGATCCTGTCTTGCTGACTCCACCTCCAGAGCTCGGGTCAGGGCATCCTGCATGGTGTGAGGGGCGTATCCCAGTTTGAGGGATGTAGGTCTTAATAAAAATAACAGAACTAAGTTAGATTACTAATTTATTTGCACAGAAAATTATCTGTCTCTACTATTACACTTTTTATTTAACAGTGTGTGCAATATTTAATGTCTATTTAAACTCTAATTAACATCCTGCTTAATTGCTTCTGTTTGGTTAGTCAATTAACTAATACTCATCACTAACACGTGTACAGTCTATTTGTTGCCAACATTTGTAATATCTTTCACTCATGCACCCAGTCCAATAGTCCAGCCTGCCAGCCGCACACTTCACTGCTTGATACTCGCAGTTGCAGATTTCCCTTCCACTGGTCACATCTCTCGCTGCTCGTCTATTGCTCGGAACTCAGCCACTCATTCACTCATCAACTCCAACTTAACTCGTGGCCCGAAGGCCTGTCGNGAATGGGATCCTGTCTTGCTGACTCCACCTCCAGAGCTCGGGTCAGGGCATCCTGCATGGTGTGAGGGGCGTATCCGAGTTTGTGAGGGATGTAGGTCTTAATAAAAATAACAGAACTAAGTTAGATTACTAATTTATTTGCACAGCAAATTATCTGTCTCTACTATTACGCTTTTTATTTAACAGTGTGTGCAATATTTAATGTCTATTTAAACTCTAATTAACATCCTGCTTAATCCTGACCATCTGGAAGGTTCAACACACCCAAGTCGCGCTGAGAGAATGAGGTCGGTAATCCAGAGCATTCTTCAGATAAACAGAATACAATACAACCAGGGTCAGCAGCGTGCTTTCTGAGAACACTGAATTTATTCAAGTTTACAGAGGTGATGCAATGCCAGCACTACAAGGTAATGGTGGGTGGTTACTTACCTTGCTAAGTTTTTCTGAATAGTTTCATTTCAAATTGTAAGTTTAAGGTAACATGTTTTGTAAGATTTGATATTTATCAACAGAACTTGGTTGAAATTGCTTTAATGGTAATGGAATAGTGTGTGAACTTCAAATAACATGCTTTTGGATACTTAAAATTGCCTTCGCAAATCAACCTCTCTAAAAGATTCACATGGAATATTTTGAGATTATGGTACGCACATTGGTTTGTTTCAGTTTCATAGTCTTTGCTGCAATGTTGACAAAACTGCACTTTAAAGATTTCCTTTATTATAGTTTTGTGTACGTTTGTCTTGTAATTATTGATTCATTTTAATTTATGTTAATGTGGACTGTTTCGTAATTAAGTTGAAGAAATCTTCTGAGACTTCTCAAACTTTAATAGATNAAACTTTAACAGATGCAAGAATTGTGAACGGCCCGAGTGACTAATAATCAAGAGTATTATAGTGGTGGTGATGTAAATTAATGAATGTACCGACAAATTGTGGGCCAGTTATTCATGGTATTAATCAAGAGAACGAACCTTGTGATCTATTCTGTAAGACAGAGAAGCCAAAATAACCTTCTAAAAATGATTTTCCACTAAGATTATTTGATAGGCAAAAAAGAATTTTTTCCAAAATCTGGTATAACTTATTCTCATGGTTACAATACAGTGTATCATGTGATGTTGCATCTTGTTTTCTATGCAGAAATTTTGCATGGGGAAGGGGGGGGAGGCTATATGGGCAGTGCTTTTGTTCGCAATGGGTTCCACAACTGGAAACATGCACTGACAAAGCTCAGTGCTATTTCACAATATTTTTGGAATTCTAATCATCACTGCAAAGGAATAATAAATTGGGCACTTAATAATTTTAATCTTCAAGGAATAAATAAATTAAACAAAGCTTGCAAAATAATATTTTTTATCAAGATCATAAAGAATTTGAATCAAGACACAAAGCCAATAAATTTCTTAAAAAAAAATTAAAAATAAAATAAAAATACTAAAATTGGTGAAAATGTGCTTCTGCTGCTGGAATGAGATTCACAAAAAGAAAACTAGGAAGGGGATAAAATTTTCAATTAGCTGCATTACTATATAATTTTTTTAATTGAATAAATATTAAAAACATAACGTTCAATACACCAATCAATCAACTTAAAAGTATCAAAAATTAATACATTTTCAACAAAAGAACAAACTAAGAAAAAAAAATTAAAAAATGAAAGATGGTAAAGGATTTTCATTAACTATTCTTTTGCAACAATAAAAAAAATTACAGAAAGAAAAAACTAGTTTAAAAACTGGGAGGTTAATACCATTTTTTATTTATTCCAATTTTGGAAATACCCAGGGCTTTTGCTGGAGGTACTGGCAGACACTATATACAATTCAGTTTAAAATACAAAGAAAAAAAGAATAATTAAAAATACATAATTTAGAATTGGAAAGTAATTTTAAAAATACAAAAAAATTGAAACAATTACTAATATAATATTAAAAATTAATTTAAAAAACTAAACATAATTTTTTAGAGATATTTATATTATTAATGAATTACCAAAAAAAATTAATAACAATGGGTGTGCTATATTAGTAAATTTAGATATACCGTAAGTTCAAAAAAATCGTTTTTATTAATAGGAAGTATTATTTTGCTTATGATTCGTTCTGATTTGCACTTTGAACAATAACAAACATTCATNCGTTTTTATTAATAGGAAGTATTATTTTGCTTATGATTCGTTCTGATTTGCACTTTGAACAATAACAAACATTCATTTCTGTATAAATTATTTACTGCTATATATGGACTTAAAAATCTAAAAGTATTTAAATTCTATTTTAACATTTTGAGTATTGGACTACTTTTCTTTATAATTTTCACTTTTGAATTACATCATGGGAATGTTTTTCTATTATTTTATTAAGTTTCCTTTTGCATAATTGCTTCTTGATAGATTATATTTTTGATCATTTTCATCAACAATAACTTTAAGTTTCTTTTGTATTTGGTACAATATTTGTGTGTGAATAATTTAATCATATCTTACATTGTGAATGAATATTGGAGTAAATTTGGGTAATTTTAAATTCTAACTGCATTTACTATGAGCTGCTGCTCTAAACTTTCCAGTTGCATAATCATGAACTCAAACTTTTATTTTATCTATCATTGAATTCAATCCTGAATGAGTGTGTCCGGGGTTCACAAAAGATGCTATAATCACCAGATATATTACTCAGATATATCACACTTCCTAACACTTAAAACTTAAGTCAAACATTCTTAACTCAGTTACTTTCTCTTGGGTTGAAGTACAATAACTTACTTTCATATATCATGCTTGGAGAAATAAAATAAAATATTACAAAACATATAAAAAATAACTTGTACCTTGCCGAAACTTCAAAGTTAAAGATAAATACATGTCTTTAACATGTAAAGAATTCCAAAATAAAAATAATGAATTTAGTTGAGGTGATCCTGAATATTACAAAACTAGCTAAATTAGGCAAAATTAGCAAAATTGTATTTTATACAATCAAAATATTTACCAGACATTATGTAAACCAATAACATAAACAATATTAAAATGCTGGTATCCCTAAAATGTTGCAAAACAATTTATATTAAGATTTTGAATGTCCTCTTCAAAAAATTAATAAAAATATTTCAGATAGAACAAAATATAATCATGAGCATATTCCTAACAGTTTTAGTTTTCAAACTCTTTATGGAAAAAAATAAGAAGAAAAGAAATTATATATACTCTAATGAATCAATTCAATAAAGCATTAAATGAATATGAACAAAAATATAACAAAATTACAAGGAAAACATATCACTAATGAATGGTAGGATGANTAAAGCATTAAATGAATATGAACAAAAATATAACAAAATTACAAGGAAAACATATCACTAATGAATGGTAGGATGATATAGAAATAAAAAATTATACGAAGCAAATTTTTTTACATTAAAGGTAAAAATTTTTTGCAATAAGCTGAATTATTACAATTAAATTCTTTTCACTGTAATTATAAAGAATAGCTGCTTTTTTGAAGGAGACATAGTAGACCCACAAAAGTTATATAAATGGCTTTTGCACACCTTACCTGTTTCATATTTAGAAGGGTGTAATAATAAAATAAGCATAAAGTCAAAAATAAAATCCTACTAATATTATAAATGTGAAAATCTATCTGTGTGTGTGCATGTGTGTGTGTATGTTTGTTACCACTCAGCTCCATAACGGCTGAGCGGATTTTGATGAAATTTTGTGTGTTGGTACTTTAGGTCCTGGAATACGGCATGGGATACTTTTTATCCTGGCAAATTGTACGGGTCCTGTGGAATAACAACGAAACACAATTCTGCAACGGCTGGGAACGTGAATGAACTCAGCTCCATAACGGCTGAAAGGATTTTGATGATTTGGTAGGTAGGTACTTTAGGTCCTGGAATAGGACATATGATACTTTTTATCCCAGAAAATTGTATGGTTCCTGTGGAATAACAACAAAACGTAATTCTGCAACAGCTGGGAACGTGACCGAAATATTTTTCACCCGGTGTCAGAGTTTATTAGGCCGCCCAAGGACCTCTGAAATGGCTTAACGACTGGTATCAATCAATAACAACCAGGACCGAATATTTAACGTACCCTCCGAAGCCCGGAAGGGCTCAGATGTTATGCGACTAAACGGTCACCCATCCAAATGTGTGCCGCTGGGAACGTTGCTTAACTTTGGTAATCGATTAAGATCCCTCAGCCAAGTGCAAAATGTAGTACCTATGTACACTTATTTCTAAAGCTACAACTTGATAAACCTCACATTTTGATTTTCATTCATCGACGCTGGAAAGCGGAAATTGGTAACTACGCTATAGTTGCACAGATAAACTCCAAAAACAATACCCTATTGGGTAAAAAATATTTCCTTCCTTTTGGGTTGCTGTAATCAGTTAAAAATCTATGCCAACATTGTATAATTTTAAAATTATCTTTTCACATAAATGAAATTGTCTTTTCCCAATTTATTTATTAGTGTATCACTGTAAAACTCAATTGTACCCGGGCGAAGCCGGGCCGGTTTGCTAGTAGATGATATACGTATACGAGGAGTTCGGCCTGTTTGTTTAAGTCGGACGCCATGTTGTATAATCATGTAATGCTGTAGTAACGTAAAGTAGCAGTCAGCTGTTTGCTATGGATGTGTAAACATTACCGTAGGTTAGTTGCAGTTTAGATGCAATACAGTGCGGTTCGTAGTGAGTGGAGTATTGCTGCGCGTCAGTTGTGACAGCCGAATCCAACCGTGCAAAGGCTTGTGATTTAAGAATGGAGGGTGCAAGTACGTGTGCTTCTGTGCGTGATAGTCGTATAATACTAGGTTAGATTAAAACAGTTAAATCATAGGTTAGATTAAAACCCTAAAATCTAACGTTAAATTAAAAATGTAAAATAGTGATTCACTCATTGTGGGGTTAAGTTAGGTTAGATGGGCACATATTAAGACATTGGGTAGACAAATGTTAAATTGAGGTGTGTTCATATTTTCTGTGGGTGTATTTTTAGTGATTTTACCCCACTATTTCCTTGATCTTCGTACCCCCCCAACCCCCTTATGTTTTTTGTGGTTTGTAATATGATGTCAATGCCCCTAACAAATTCATGTTCTGTGTAATTTGTAGAGTCGAAATATACCACTTTTCGAGATTTCTGTTGTTATTTTCAGAAAAGCAGTAATTCTTTACAATTACCCTTTTCACAATATGTTCTCAGTTATATCTATTTAACATTTAATTATCAAAATTAAATGCTTTTATTAATAAGTTTTTATCATAGCTAGTACATTATTTTTCTTGAAAATGGGAAATATGTTTTTTTTTTTCTGGAAAATCGGTGAGGATGGTAATTTATGGCCAAGGGAGATAGGGTAGTGTCACAGAAATTGCAAATAGGTTTAATTCTCCAAAATGAAGGATGGTGTAGTTGCTGGAAAATGGGAGATCAGGCTATTTTATTAAAAAAAAATGGGATGGCAGTAGTTTCTAGAAAATGGTATATTGTGGTATTACCTGGAAAATAAGTCAAGTGGGAATTTTCAAGAAAATGTGAGGTACTGTATTTTCTGAAAAATCTGATTTGGGAATAGTTTTTGGAAATCAGGAGATGGGCTAGATTCTACAAACAGGAATTATAATTTCTGCAAAATAGATGTGTTGAGATACTGGAAAATGAGAGGAGAAATTTCTTCAAAATTGGAGATGTGTTAAATTTTATGGTAGATGTGGGTAGAACAAGGAGGTTAAATGCAATGTACATCTGGAGAGGCCCTACTGCTAGGCTGCAAGTGGTGCCGGCTGAAGCCAGAAGGCAAAGTTTATTCAGACTTAATACTGAAGAAAGAGCTGGCGGGAAGAAAATTATGTTCCAATTTTGTGATAAACCTCCAAACTCATTCCATTGTTTCTTCGAAAACCCTCATTCTAACCTTTTCGGTAATTATTCTGAATTGGGGCTTTCCTGAAGGAAACGTCGTAGACCTACAAAAGTAGCATTAATGGGTTCTGCACAGCTTACCACCTTAAAATTCAGGAGGGCATAATGATAAAATAAGAACAACACATTAAATAAAATATTTAAAAGTACGAGCAGTTCGCCGCTTTGTTTACATCGGACGCCATAATTTTTGGTGAAGTAATGCATCAATAAAACGAACAAATGCTCATTGTGCTGTCACCTTATTGGCTGTGGGTCCATAGAAGTCATTATCACGGAATTTTAGTTGCAGTTGAGGTGCAAGACGGTGCGGTTGTGTTTTTGCATGCGTGAGTTGTGGCATCCGCATCCAACCGTGCAAAGGCTTGTGATTTAAGAATGGAGGGTGCAAGAACAAGTGCTTCTGTGCGAATATTCGCCTATGTGGCGGGTGTTACATGGATGTTTTAGTAGATCTTGTTTTTTTTGTTGAGTGAGGTAAGGTACACAACAGTCGAATGGGTGGAGGGCAGTGGAATTGTAACCACCGTCTACCTAGGTGAGTTGATTAATGTACTTTCGGTGTTTTACTGTTACTTCAAAACCTTAAAATCCTTAATTAGACTAAAATCCTAGGTTAGTTTAAAAATGTAAAATAGTGATTCACTCATCGTGAGGTTAGGTTCTGTTAGGTTTCGTGGGCCCATATTACGAAATTAGTAATACGTTAATGCCCCTAGTATATTCGTGTTTTGCGTAATCAGTAGGGTGGAAATATACCACTCGGTGATTTTTTTCTTTTATTTTCAGAAAAGCCCCTATTCTGAATAATTACCTGGAATTTATTATATTAAGCACATGCTGCACTTACGCTGAGCGGCTGAATAAGCTACATGGAACAACGACAATATTCCTGATAATAATAAACACTTATGTACAAGCGCTGCCATTTTCTGAGAGCTCGTACAAATTAATTCGATTCGTAAAACTTAAATTACGATACATCGAAGATATGAACAAAAACAATTTATAAAAAAAAAACTAACTCCGAAACTTTAATTAATTTTTTTAAATAAAAATGAATGGTTTACAAAAGATAGGCGATTTGTTTACACAATTTTCATCGTATCTAGTATTGACAGTGTAACTAATTATTATTAATATTTTCAAGCTTTCAAGCTTCTCTGAAACATATTTTTAAAAAATTAGATAAATATACTATTTTCGTGCACCATTCCACTTACCATTACTAAAATTGTAATGCTTTCAATTCAAACTCCTGAAAATCAACACAGTGACGTGAGTTCAAACAAACGCCGTATCTCTTGCCACACAACACCAAAAGCCCCGGCCGAGCACCATGCCACAACCACCATCAAAAACTCATCCGAACACATGGACCGCACTTGACAGCCCCGGGGTCAGGATACCAGGCGCTAGGCACGTGTGCTACCGCATCATACTGCACTGTCAGGACATAGCCCACGAGAAGGCATCACCAGCTAGAGAAGTGCAACCGCACTGCTGCATGAGATCCATCAATGTGCGCTATCTCTTGTCGAAATGCTCTGACGATGTCTTGTTTGTTGACGAAGCATTTGACACGTAATAGTCTTTTCACTTTGGGAATAAGACCGTAGTCACATGGACTAAAATCGGGAGAATAGGGAGAGTGTGCCAACACCTCCCGTCCCCAATGCCATAAAAAACATGTAATACTACATTCTGTATGAGGTCTAGCATTGTCATGTAAGACTATAGCATTGCCCAACACTTCAGGACGTTTCTCTCGAACATCACTACGAAGGTGGTACTGCATAAATGGCCGGTAATACTGTGCATTTACAGCACAGCCCTCACGAGAATAAATAATTTAAACTGATATTTAAAGCAGCCATGTATGTCTGTGTTCTGGGCCGGCAATTCCTGATTGCACAGTCCATTTGATGGCACCTTTACAACATACATGTCGTACATTTTCACCTGTAGTGAATTCCTGTATTAGATCATTTTTGGGAGAAAGACAATAGTTGCCATGACGTCTGAATCAGCTCTCGTAGATGCACTCATAATACCAGCCCCATGAGTGTCTGTGCAGTTAACACCCACGATGTAAAGGAGAGCTCGAAAAACCATGCAGTCTGTGTCAAATTCAAACAGAAAATTAACCAAACTGTTCGGCATCCTCGACAAAATTATCCAATAATAATCCAATACTACATGCACATTTAGTGTATGCAGGACAGGGAGTACTCACAGTACAGTGTAAACTGTACACTAAAAAATATAAACGCTGTATTCCTAACTGCGATTGAAAATGCAACCGCTATAGGGAACTACTTTACTGTTCAAACAATGTGCAATACCAACAAAAGCAGCCACAAACACAAAGTGGACTGGGACCTTTATCTTTTATTGAACCCCTTGTTGAAGCCATCTACTCCGCCTGCATCATCAAGAGCACAATCACCAATGCTACAACTTCAAAGAGAAGATCAGGATGAACTGTTGCTATCACTGCCATGCTTAGTGAGAACCACATCGCACCAGTCGACCATGGGAAGTAGGCTGTAACTGCTCAGACTCCAGCTACACTCTGTCACGCCCACCTCTGCAGATACTTGTGTCACGTGGTCCGCTGGCCCGATTAATTCCGGTGGAGACAGCTGCCACGTTGTGGCTGGCCGCGCCTGCATGTAAAAACAGCCCATCTCCCACCACCACCGACACTACTGCAGTGGATAACAACATCCAAACAAAACAGCACATCCAACATGTCGCTGCCAATACTGCCCGACAACACAAAACCCCTGGCATTGCGTAGCTAGCACTAATCGCACGAAATATTTATTTCACCTCCAACTCCGACACAGAGGTCAGCTCCATGCTCAGCTTGAATCCCCTCCTTTTCTACCCTGTTCAACTTCTTTGACCCCCCTTCTCCTTTTCCAACCCCTATACATCTCGTACAACATACTTTTTGTTGGAGCTTGATAGTTTATTTAAGTTGTTGCACGGCCTGGTCTCCTTCTATTCTTCGCCCTATCGATGTCTGAAACGTGTCGCTTGCAGATAACTTTGGAATGGATTAGATGCCGCATCTTTTCGTCCAGCAGGACGTAGTTTCAGTCATCTTCATAACTTAATTTTACTTGTTTGCTCGAGCCGCTGAGCGATGGGGTGTTAAAACGGTGAGTCGTGGAGAACGATTAATGTGTTTATGGGCTGTTTTTAAATGTTTTCACATTCTCTGTGGCATAGTTGTGTTTGGCTTAGGTAATCAGTATTGCTAGTTTTTTTTCTAAATTGTGGTTTTGGCTGTCAGTCTAAATTTTGTTTCAGACTAACTAGAACGTCGTATTAGTATTTTTCCCGTGTTTTTATGTGTAGTGTTTGTCCCCATTTTAACTGCCCAAGCCTTAGTCTTGTTTATAGTAAGTTGTTTTCACGACTCTCTCCTTGGACTTTCTTCATATGTTTTATTGTGATTAGTTTTGAAATGTTTTTATTCGCTATGAGCTCTGCCATGTCGTCTATAACTGCCTCAGCCGAAAGTAATATTTTTATGGTAAGTTTATGAAATGGAAGCTTTGATGGGTATGTTTCTTTCTGCCCTTCTTTTTGGTAGATCATTAAGTAATATGGGATCATATTCTAGTCAACTACTTAATGATTTGTAATAATCATTATTGAAGAACGTNGTAGATCATTAAGTAATATGGGATCATATTCTAGTCAACTACTTAATGATTTGTAATAATCATTATTGAAGAACGTAAGTTTGAACACTGTAATTTTATAAATCCAGTTATTTTGGATGTTGTAATTCAGACTTATTTCCTTTTCAAGCAATTATTATTATTGGAGAAATTAATTGTTATGGATTTTCACAATGTAGTGTTTTTTGGCTGTGATGAAAAATTTTAATTGATTGTTCAAGGATAGTATTTTGAAGTTATTGCATGTTTATTAATTCAAAATATAAAACATTCAAGGTCATATTTGTGTGCAATTATTTGTGTCTCGGCACAGCATAGTGGGTGCCGAAACCGGCCTAAACCAGCTCATACACCCAATGGTTTTACAAGTGTTGCGTTAACACGAGTGACTGACAGTACTGTTAGGGATATTTGACAATGTAGTTTAGGGACAATTGTCTTTATAGGTAAGGACTGAGGTTTTGTGTTCTTGTGGGAAAAAAAACAGTTGATTAAGGATGTTAAACAGTAATCGGTATGACGTGGTCAAGCACTGGCTCGGTAAATTTCCCGTCCCGAGTTTGGGAAGCCAACTTGCCGCGCTGTGTTACCAGAGCTGAGGATGTATTAAATATGTGCTCGGCACCACAGCTCTGCGGTGAGCTGATGAAATGAGATTCGTTTCGGTCGATGGCCTAGGGGACTGTGGTTAACACTCCATCACNCAGCTCTGCGGTGAGCTGATGAAATGAGATTCGTTTCGGTCGATGGCCTAGGGGACTGTGGTTAACACTCCATCACGCACGATGGCGAGGCTGTAGGTCGTTTTGCACGCCTTAATTAAGTTACAAATAAAATACTTACGATGCTGGCGGAGTTATTTATTCCCTGAACTCCTTAATGCACACACACAACTATAGTACAAAACACGCGNCACTTACGATGCTGGCGGAGTTATTTATTCCCTGAACTCCTTAATGCACACACACAACTATAGTACAAAACACGCGGCCTTAATGACCCGGAACTGTGAGTGACCATGTGTCCTTACAATGTGAAATGCGACTGCACTTAACGACTCTCTGATGAGAATAACGTCGCTCTCCCCTCGGCGCTATTACAAATAAAATAAATAATCCGGTTACTTAAGTCTATGCAAATGAGTATGAGTTCAACTGAAAATGTCCGCATCGAGGGCCTCTGCGGTGCGAGAGACTTACATGTCTCGATGAGATGAAGTGCTGGAGAGAACTGGGAGGAAGCGTGCGCCGGCTTTCGCCACCTGAGCGCAGCCGACGCCATGTGGCGAAACGATGAAGTACAATATACACTAAAAAATTATTATGAGATGAAAGTGACATGAATTAAATTAACCTAAGACAACATAATTTTCCCTTAAACAAATACACAATAAAAATTATTATATTAGTTCTAAATGTTTCCATCGTACCAGCCACAGTACTGCCAAGTGTACGATGTCAATTGTCCCTGGCTGTGGCTGTGTCGACTGTCTTCCATGATGACAAAAAATGATATTAATTATATACACTGAATAAACAACACTGAATAAATACAATGATGCTATTAATAAGACTGAATAAATTAGAAATACTGATGCAATTACACTGATACTATTATGCACTGAATAAATTAGAAACACTGATGCAATAACACTAATTATATAATGCTCACTCTCACTCGTGCTCACAAGCCTGTANTAACACTAATTATATAATGCTCACTCTCACTCGTGCTCACAAGCCTGTAGCTGTGGTGTGTCTGGTGTAAAGGACACGACTGCGGCAGTCAGAGTGGGCACAAAGGAGCTCGTGAACGTGTCGATGGCCCAGGGAGCCCTGGAGTCCTGTAAAAGTTTGCATATGGTGTTATCACGTACTTGCTGTTACACTATTTACACCTTATGGCAGGACTGTAGGCNTTTATTTAAGTTGTTGCACGGCCTGGTCTCCTTCTATTCTTCGCCCTATCGATGTCTGAAACGTGTCGCTTGCAGAGAACTTTGGAATGGATTAGATGCCGCATCTTTTCGTACAGCAGGACGTAGTTTCAGTCATCTTCATAACTTAATTTTACTTGTTTGCTCGAGCCGCTGAGCGATGGGGTGTTAAAACGGTGAGTCGTGGAGAACGATTAATGTGTTTATGGGCTGTTTTTAAATGTTTTCACATTCTCTGTGGCATAGTTGTGTTTGGCTTAGGTAATCAGTATTGCTAGTTTTTTTTCTAAATTGTGGTTTTGGCTGTCAGTCTAAATTTTGTTTCAGACTAACTAGAACGTCGTATTAGTATTTTTCCCGTGTTTTTATGTGTAGTGTTTGTCCCCATTTTAACTGCCCAAGCCTTAGTCTTGTTTATAATAAGTTGTTTTCACGACTCTCTCCTTGGACTTTCTTCATATGTTTTATTGTGATTAGTTTTGAAATGTGTTTATTCGCTATGATCTCTGCCATGTCGTCTATAACTGCCTCAGCCGAAAGTAATATTTTTATGGTAAGTTTATGAAATGGAAGCTTTGATGGGTATGCTTCTTTCTGCCCTTCTTTTTGGTAGATCATTAAGTAATATGGGATCATATTCTAGTCAACTACTTAATGATTTGTAATAATCATTATTGAAGAACGTAAGTTTGAACACTGTAATTTTATAAATCCAGTTATTTTGGATGTTGTAATTCAGACTTATTTCCTTTTCAAGCAATTATTATTATTGGAGAAATTAATTGTTATGGATTTTCACAATGTAGTGTTTTTTGGCTGTGATGAAAAATTTTAATTGATTGTTCAAGGATAGTATTTTGAAGTTATTGCATGTTTATTAATTCAAAATATAAAACATTCAAGGTCATATTTGTGTGCAATTATTTGTGTCTCGGCACAGCATAGTGGGTGCCGAAACCGGCCTAAACCAGCTCACAAACCCAATGGTTTTACAAGTGTTGCGTTAACACGAGTGACTGACAGTACTGTTAGGGATATTTGACAATGTAGTTTAGGGACAATTGTCTTTATAGGTAAGGACTGAGGTTTTGTGTTCTTGTGGGAAAAAAAACAGTTGATTAAGGATGTTAAACAGTAATCGGTATGACGTGGTCAAGCACTGGCTCGGTAAATTTCCCGTCCCGAGTTTGGGAAGCCAACTTGCCGCGCTGTGTTACCAGAGCTGAGGATGTATTAAATATGTGCTCGGCACCACAGCTCTGCGGTGAGCTGATGAAATGAGATTCGTTTCGGTCGATGGCCTAGGGGACTGTGGTTAACACTCCATCACACACGATGGCGAGGCTGTAGGTCGTTTTGCACGCCTTAATTAAGTTACAAATAAAACACTTACGATGCTGGCGGAGTTATTTATTCCCTGAACTCCTTAATGCACACACACAACTATAGTACAAAACACGCGGCCTTAATGACCCGGAACTGTGAGTGACCATGTGTCCTTACAATGTGAAATGCGACTGCACTTAACGACTCTCTGATGAGAATAACGTCGCTCTCCCCTCGGCGCTATTACAAATAAAATAAATAATCCGGTTACTTAAGTCTATGCAAATGAGTATGAGTTCAACTGAAAATGTCCGCATCGAGGGCCTCTGCGGTGCGAGAGACTTACATGTCTCGATGAGATGAAGTGCTGGAGAGAACTGGGAGGAAGCGTGCGCCGGCTTTCGCCACCTGAGCGCAGCCGACGCCATGTGGCGAAACGATGAAGTACAATATACACTAAAAAATTATTATGAGATGAAAGTGACATGAATTAAATTAACCTAAGACAACATAATTTTCCCTTAAACAAATACACAATAAAAATGATTATATTAGTTCTAAATGTTTCCATCGTACCAGCCACAGTACTGCCAAGTGTACGATGTCAATTGTCCCTGGCTGTGGCTGTGTCGACTGTCTTCCATGATGACAAAAAATGATATTAATTATATACACTGAATAAACAACACTGAATAAATACAATGATGCTATTAATAAGACTGAATAAATTAGAAATACTGATGCAATTACACTGATACTATTATGCACTGAATAAATTAGAAACACTGATGCAATTACACTAATTATATAATGCTCACTCTCACTCGTGCTCACAAGCCTGTAGCTGTGGTGTGTCTGGTGTAAAGGACACGACTGCGGCTGTCAGAGTGGGCACAAAGGAGCTCGTGAACGTGTGGTTCACGTCAGGTATGTGCGCACGAGTGTGTCGCTAAATCAAGTTTTGAACATTAATAACGGTGATCCAATATATCATGTTAGTAGTGCCGTGAACTCAAGTAACGAGAGTTACATTTTTGGTTCTCCGGACTTGGCTACATGGTAGGAAGTGATAAACATTTGATCTAAATGGGTCGGATCCTTTGTTATGGTTGAACATAATGTGGCAGTGATGTGATTTTAGACCAAGCCTAACATTGCATTTCTAAATAGCATTGATTTCAGTTTATTTTGAAGCTCTGTCATGAAAATTCACTTATTATTTTCTTACGTTGGATTATAGTTCATGGAAGTTCCTAGTCACTCTGCTGCTTTGAAATTATCAGATCAGAGAAATAAGAGAATTATATTGATGTGGTCGAGGTGACCCAGGGCTGGCGGAGGGTATAATTGTCCATCGCCATAATTCAATGGAGAGTTAATGATGTGGGTAGTTTGGTCGATGGCCCAGGAGGCCCTGTCAGTTTGAAGATGAAATTGTCACTCACTTATTATTACTCTACTTACAAACGTTGACCTTGTGGTGAGACTGTAGGACGGCTGGTATGCCTGAAATATATTAGAAAAATTGTGTTTGGTACTACAAGGGTATGTAGCACCCTATGTGTCTCGGAGGACAATAAATCAACCCTCCCAAAATTTTGTAAAGCTTTTATTCACAAACTGTATTACATGTTCAGGACGTGGACATGTGAATATTAAAAGAAACAGACTCGGCACTTATGGCCTGTCGTTGACTTTTGCATCAAAATGACCTAAGTCAGTGTGGTGTTATGGAGATACACAGTAGTGTTAAGCTCTCTGGTGAGAGTGCATGTGGTACTTCACTCGATACCGAATAGAAATCAAAGGTTCCTGTTAATTAAGTTACTATTGTAATGAAGTGAGATCAGCCTGAACGATGGTAGCAAGGGGGCTTGCAGAGCAGACGAACAACGCTGTTGGTCTGGCTCGTCTGCTAAACCAAACAGGGTGAATGGCATCGGCCTCCGCGACAGGTTGCGTGAAGCGACGTCACACACCGAGTGTTAAAACATGAAATAAGCACTGTGTAACATTATTGCACTAGTGCATAATTATGTAAATTAATGGAAACACATTGGTGACACCTCCATTGGTTAACAAATATATTTTAAGCTTGATGTTGCGAGGTTGACGGGGAGTGTCACAGCACTAAATTTAATGTTACTGTGATGGAGGCCTTTATAGGCAGTCTCCCTTGATGAAAATACAATTACCCTCCTATAAATAAACATTTCATAAACTTATATGCTTTATTGTGAATAGTCTCTGTATTCCATTTCCCGTAATGTATTTGCATTTCACTTGCTACAGTGTTTCCAGGTGGCCAACTCCTGAACGGATGCACGAGACCATCTGGGCAAATGGGTGCGGTATGCCATGCTCAATGGCCCTTAACATAATCAAACCCACCCCTGAATGTAGATTTCAATGAGATGAAGTTGTGTGATATGTTTTAAAAAATGCTGCATGCTATTGGTAGCCCTCTGGGGCATATAGCACTTTAGCTTCGGCTTACAGGCCAGTTGACATCGTTTGGTGGTGTGTTACATCGTATGTCGCAGCGCGAGCTGTTATGGCGTAACTACCAAAGGCCAGTCCGCCCAACGGCTGTGACTTTGGGGTTAACACTGTTTCGTATCGCCTACTAATTTATTACAAGAGTTACCTCTTGTAATAAATAAAGTAGCCTGCCCTTTGAGTCACTTACTACCTGCTGGCAAGAAGGTTCAAGTTTCGTTGTTGTCAACCTGCATTAAGCAATCTTGGTCTGATAATTGACGTTGTCGAGGTGACCCTGGGCTGGTTGAGTGTAGAATTGCCCTCGCCATAATCCAGTGGAGATTTAGTGATGTGGGCCATTCGGTCGATGGCCCAGGGAGCCCTGTAAAAGTTTGCATATGGTGTTATCACGTACTTGCTGTTACACTATTTACACCCTATGGCAGGACTGTAGTCCACCTCATACACCTCAAATGTACTAGAAATTGCGGAAGTTCTACAAATGGTGTAGTGCCCTACATGTCCCGGAGGACAATGAATCAACACACATTGCACTTTGTAAAGTGGTTTATTCACTATGCTAAATTACATGTGATTAGTGAAAGAAAACGAACCCAGCACTTACGGCCTGCCTTTGACCTTAGCATAAAAATAAGCATGTTATTATGCTGATACGCAGTAGTGTTTAGCTCTCTGGTGAGATTGTGGTTGGCTCTCCCCTCGGTACAGTAACGAGAGAAAACAAATGTTCCAGTTTATTAATGAACTATTGCAGTGAAGTGATTACAGCCCAAATGATGGTACCGAGGGGGCTCTTGCAGCCGGCGAGCAGTGCCGCCNTTTGTAAAGTGGTTTATTCACTATGCTAAATTACATGTGATTAGTGAAAGAAAACGAACCCAGCACTTACGGCCTGTCTTTGACCTTAGCATAAAAATAAGCATGTTATTATGCTGATACGCAGTAGTGTTTAGCTCTCTGGTGAGATTGTGGTTGGCTCTCCCCTCGGTACAGTAACGAGAGAAAACAAATGTTCCAGTTTATTAATTAACTATTGCAGTGAAGTGATTACAGCCCAAATGATGGTACCGAGGGGGCTCTTGCAGCCGGCGAGCAGTGCCGCCNTAACTATTGCAGTGAAGTGATTACAGCCCAAATGATGGTACCGAGGGGGCTCTTGCAGCCGGCGAGCAGTGCCGCCATTCTGGCCTGAGTTATGAGACGAACTGCACGATTCATGTCGGCTTTCGTCACACGTGATGAGAACCGACGTCAAACGCCGAATGGTAAAACATAACATTAGCAATATGTAATATTATTGTAATTGTGAAAAATGGTATAAATTAACTGAAACACAATGGTGACACTCCTGTTGATTAACAAATGTCTGTTGAGGTTGATGTCGTGAAGTTGACGGGGCATATCACCACACTAAATTACATGTTACAAGGATGGTGGCCGTTATATGCAATATCTCATTTTGATAATATAATTGCTCTTTTATAATTAAACATTAAATACTTATTACATTTCTTGTGAAAAGTATTTGTATTTCACTTCCTGTGATGTGTTTGTATTTCACTGGCTACAGTTTTGCCAGGTGGCTGTCTTCTGAAGGGATGAACTAGTCCACCTGGGCAAAGGTGTGTGAGTTGCCATGCTCGATTGCTCTTAATACAATCAAATACACCCCTGACTGTAGCTGTGAATAAGGTGACGTTTGATGTGTGTGTAAAAATGCTGNGCTCTTAATACAATCAAATACACCCCTGACTGTAGCTGTGAATAAGGTGACGTTTGATGTGTGTGTAAAAATGCTGCGCACTACTGGTGACACTTTGGGGCACCTAGCACTTCAGCTTCGGCCTACAAGCCAGTTGACGTCACCTGGTGGTGAATCACGTCGTATGTCATGGCGCGAGCTTCTACGACGAAACGGCCATTTTCCCGCGTGCCCAACGGCTGTGGCTTTGTGGTAAACACTGTTTTGTATCGCCAACTTATGTATTAAAAGNGCTCTTAATACAATCAAATACACCCCTGACTGTAGCTGTGAATAAGGTGACGTTTGATGTGTGTGTAAAAATGCTGTGCACTACTGGTGACACTTTGGGGCACCTAGCACTTCAGCTTCGGCCTACAAGCCAGTTGACGTCACCTGGTGGTGAATCACGTCGTATGTCATGGCGCGAGCTTCTACGACGAAACGACCATTTTCCCGCGTGCCCAACGGCTGTGGCTTTGTGGTAAACACTGTTTTGTATCGCCAACTTATGTATTAAAAGGGTTACCACTTGTAATAATTGAGTAGGAAGTTTCCCTGATCTTCACAGCCATCCCCACTATGGTTTTTGTGGTTGGTAATCTTAATATGTTAATGCCCCTAGTAAATTCGTGTACTTTGTAATTAGTAGTCAAAATATACCACTTTCCGAGATATTTTTTTTTTTGGAATAGCCGATTTTCTTTACAATTACCGCGAGCAGTTATAAGTAATACACTTGAAAGAAACATTACAGCTCTGCTCCCGCCTTTCCCAAAATATTCGATACAGCCAAAGCAAGAGGAGTAATGATCCATTGTTCGGCAATGGACAAGATGTGCTTACACATTATCTGTCTCCTTACTTGTTTATTTATTTATAAAACCACAAATAATATATGTATTTGAATACAATACCCTATAACGGGTTACCTGCTCGCCCACAAGGCAAGTGACACTCCAGCATAAATGTTGACACCTGCGCAGTGGACCAAACCGCGCTGTTTATCTTTAGGTATGATTACCACCATAGACTATAGATAATGTAGACCGATCTCGCCGGCTGCGCACAATCAATCTCCACGCCCCAACTCTGAACTGTTATTCTGCCAACACGTCTAGCAAAAACGAGGTTGATTATATTTAAGGTTAGAACATTGTTAAGTAAACAAGTGCTTTGAGAAGTTTATATACTTCACATAAGCAATTTGTAATGCANTGTATACTTCACATAAGCAATTTGTAATGCTGTTTGAGTAAATTCAAATTTATCAAAGTATTTTATTCGTATGAAAGTGCTTGTTTTACAAAAATTGAGATATCAACACCCTCATTCATGACTGTTGATTATGTGACTTTGACTTTTGTGATGCTTTGGAGTAGGTGCATGTTGGGTACATGCTCAGAAGGCGTATAACAGGTTTACCTCATCTTTAGTCTGTGGTTACCACCTCTAGGCCGCGCTCTAGAGAAGTCGANTCTGCTCCCGCCTTTCCCAAAATATTCGATACAGCCAAAGCAAGAGGAGTAATGATCCATTGTTCGGCAATGGACAAGTGCTTACACATTATCTGTCTCCTTACTTGTTTATTTATTTTTAAAACCACAAATAATATATGTATTTAAATACAATACCCTATAACGGGTTACCTGCTCGCCCACAAGGCAAGTGACACTCTAGCATAAATGTTGACACCTGCGCAGTGGACCAAACCGTGCTGTTTATCTTTAGGTATGATTACCACCATAGACTATAGATAATGTAGACCGATCTCGCCGGCTGCGCACAATCAATCTCCACGCCCCAACTCTGAACTGTTATTCTGCCAACACGTCTAGCAAAAACGAGGTTGATTATATTTAAGGTTAGAACATTGTTAAGTAAACAAGTGCTTTGAGAAGTTTATATACTTCACATAAGCAATTTGTAATGCAGTTTGAGTAAATTCAAATTTATCAAAGTATTTTATTCGTATGAAAGTGCTTGTTTTACGAAAATTGAGATATCAACACCCTCATTCATGACTGTATATTATGTGACTTTGACTTTTGTGATGCTTTGGAGTAGGTGAATGTTGGGTACATGCGCAGAAGGCGTATAACAGGTTTACCTCATCTTTAGTCTGTGGTTACCACCTCTAGGCCGCGCTCTAGAGAAGTCGAAAACGCGAATAGTGTGGAAAAAAACTTAAAAACAGATGACACCCAAAATTTGGTCTTTTTATGTTTATGTTGGCTTTATGTAAAAAAATAAGTGATAAGTGAAGTGGTTGTGTTTTTTTTGTGGNCACCCAAAATTTGGTCTTTTTATGTTTATGTTGGCTTTATGTAAAAAAATAAGTGATAAGTGAAGTGGTTGTGTTTTGTTGTGAAAATGGCATGTAAAAGTGGAAAGACTTCTGGGATATGCATACAATTAATAAAATAATAAAAATGAGGTATATCTGTTATGAATTAATGTCTCCTGCAAATAATAATTAAGATTTTTTTAATTTACGAAAGCTATTTCGTAGTTCATGGGTGTTGCTTTTCTACTTGGGTGTATGGTCTATATAAATAGTGAAATTGTTCAACATTTATACAGATTTTTATAATAAGTTGNTTTTTAATTTACGAAAGCTATTTCGTAGTTCATGGGTGTTGCTTTTCTACTTGGGTGTATGGTCTATATAAATAGTGGAATTGTTCAACATTTATACAGATTTTTATAATAAGGTTGTTTTTTTTTGTTTAAATCGTAGTATTGAACATTTGTTGGCACTACTTCATTTTGGTTTTATTAAAACGTTCTTGCTGTGGGGTAGGGTATAAGAAGTTACCAGATAGCATCAGATTTTAGGCTTGTCATGGGCTGTGCCCAACTTCACCAACTAATGGCCCTTACTGGACTTAGTGCCCTAGAAAAGTTCATTGAGATCATGACGCCTCGTTTCTGCTGTCCAAATTCACAGTAAGGAGACGAATGCATCCTAGAATGTTCACTTCCTCTAAGAGGGACAACACATGGCTCTTCCTCCAACCCTTTGTTGGTTTTTGATGCGCTACTATTTGAAGTATTTCATTTATTTGTGTTTACAACTCTGCATGGTCATGAAAATGCCACTGTCATCAAATATAAATTAATTATAATAAGCTGTCTTCACATTTACCAGTAAAAGGCCCTTCCTGGCTTTGTGCTATGGAAAATTGGGTAATTATTAAGAATCGTGGCTTTTCTGGAACCCCCCCCCCTTTTTTTCTGAAATTATATAATAAATTGACATTACTAATTATACTGAACACAAATTTACCATAGGCATCACAATAATCACAGTACATGCTACCAAACCTTTTTTNGGCTTATGAAGATCAGGGAAATTGTGGGAGGTAAAACAAATTGCCTATAATTTATGTAAAAACATTACATTTGCCATACTAAATGAAGGAAGATCTAACCTACTGACTTCACTATTCTTGAATTGTAACAGTGTGTGTTTGTGTGTGCCAATGCGCAACATTACGCGAACAAGTTGCATACATCAATCACCGTCACATTAATACAAATATCAAATACATGTCGTATTACTCACCTATGTAAGTGAAGGATACAGCTCCTTCGTGGTGAGTAGGAAATTATGTATACGCATGTGCTGGTTGGGGTACCGGCGGCAAAACATAAATTCTGCCATGTAAACAATGTATGTGGTGTCCTGCCGTTCGAAGGAAGGCTGTACTGCACATCCCGCCACACTCGCTGTATCCTTTGGGTGTTCACCCCTGTGCCTGGATCAACGAAATTCATACTATGATTCACCCAAAGGTGTTCGTAGTCATTGTCTGAAAGGCAATTATACACGCATCAGCAGTAGCTTATAATTGTCGATCCAGACTCTATGAATTCCTTGATCACGCACAGGAGTGTCCTGCTAGTGTGAGCCTCGACAGGAACAAGAAATACACAATTAGTATCTCTCACAATTCCACCAAAAATCCACTGCCCCTGGATGATACACCTCTTCTTCGACTTACTTTTACCAAATTTTAACTCCTCTATTTCAGTGAAAGTGCCCACACCCTCAATTTTACACCTTGTCTCACGCATTCACCACTCAACCATCACTTCGCGACAAAAGGACGACCAATCCACGACAGCAGGTATACTAACATCGCACATTAGACTTATAAACATGGTGCGATGATGAAGAATTACAAGGAAATCATACTTTATTTTACAAGTCACTGCAACAGACAAATAATATTTTCCAAACCACGTGTCTTGCTGAAAAGATTTCTTGAAATTACAAAGCATCTTTTTATAATTTTTACCAGCACCCTCCGTTAGTAAATCATAAGCCTTGACATGGTCAGCTTCAGATGGTACACCACACATGTGCAGCAACACCCCACTCACAGCAACAGCACACACCGGCATATGACCATCAACTAGCTAACGGTAAAATTCACATGCTCACATCAGACAGGCGACTGTTGATTCACATTTGTTCACTACCCTAGAGCATAGTAGGAAGAATGTAACATGGCGACACGTAATTAAAGCCTTCAAATGCCTCATATAATATATATATTTTTTTAATGTAATATATACGTGACATATTACGAAGCCCTCTTAAATATATCCCTTTTGTACTTCTCGGACATGTCCTTCAAAACAGATGTGATTCTCAATAATTACCCATAAATTGTGGTGAAAAGGAGCAGGAGCATCCAAATACACAAATCAACACTTCGTCAGGAAGGGAACAAGGGGTCATAACACACAAAGGCACATAATACTGAATTATAACACAGCCCAAGTGTTCAGTTTAAGAGAGATCAGGCCCCGCCATTTTAGATTTTCACTATTTTAAGTTTATTTAAGACTGTTTATCAAAATTTTTTGTACAACATGGCATAAATAATGGTATATAAAGCTTTGTCAAACTATTATAAATCTACCGCGTTTATTAATTTTTGACTATTGACTGCCAGCAAGAAATAAGTAATTTTTTCTTGCTACAGAAATTATACCTACAACAGTAGTCCAGCAATACATGTTTTAGGATATGTGCAAAGCAATGCCCTATGCCTTGTCGACACCTAATATAAAACATAAAATCTCTGATGCAAGTTATGTCAAAAATTCCATAAATCCAAGATGGCAGGGACTGATCCCCCTTATGCACAGGCAAAATAAATGGAAACCAATTTCAGTGACTTTTCCAAAATTACAAATATTTAAAAAAATTGTATTTTCAGACTCTACAGAAGTTGCTTATTCATTTCTGGGATATGTATTTGGGACATTCTAAATGGTGCCATAGTAGGGAGGGCTATGAAGATTAAATTGTGCTGTGAACAATAGGTAACATAAAAATGTGAAAAACCACAAGATTAAAAAAAGTCACTCAAGAATGAAGGAATGTAAGAAAATAAGAGCACCCTTCAAAATTGCTTTGCTCACAAGTCAGGAAGCACAGTGAGAGATTTGTGTGTAGTCAGTTTTCTGGATCTACACGAATGAATTTGTGTAATATGTAAATTTGTGGTTGACACAAGACAAATGATATATACACAAAACCATCAACCTGGTAATACTTTTGAATGTGTTAACTGAATTTTACCAAACATGGTACACATTTGACCGTGCATCATGTAGACATTGTATTTGTAAATGCATGGATATCACTATTTAGCCATTTTGGAGGATAGCACTGCATGAAAAAAATAAAGCTTTTACTTTATATCTCTCAAACTACACAACCAATTATCGCCAAATTTGGCACATAAGTAAAACTATGGTAGGCCATATAAACATATGGAATTTCAATGGATAAGGCATTTAATTTCCTATTGGCGGTCATACAAATATTTTATGTTTAGTTGCTATATCTATCATATGGTTCAACCAGTTTCAGCCAAACTTTGAATGGTGAAAGTATCCATTACAAGCATCATATATGCCAACACNCCAAATTTGGCACATAAGTAAAACTATGGTAGGCCATATAAACATATGGAATTTCAATGGATAAGGCATTTAATTTCAGATTGGCGGTCATACAAATATTTTATGTTTAGTTGCTATATCTATCATATGGTTCAACCAGTTTCAGCCAAACTTTGAATGGTGAAAGTATCCATTACAAGCATCATATATGCCAACACAGCCACTTTTACAGCCATTTTGTAAAATTGCACAACATGAAATAAAGTTTTGAATTTCACATCTCGGAACAAGTAGTACTATGGTAGACCATCTAAATTTGTATGTTTTAAGTATGCCAAGCTCTTATTTTCAAAATGGCTGTCGTATATACATTTTAGCTTAATACATGCTAAATCCATGAAACCTGGAACCAATTTCAGCTTAACTTTGTATGTGGCCAGTATTTATTACAAACATAAATTATGCCTACATGGAGCCTCTTTTGCCTGCCATTTTGAAAGATAGTGCCACATGAAGAAATTTAGTTTTTATGTCATCAGGGAAAACATTAAGCAATCCATACAAAATTTGGCATACAAGTAGTACTACATTCGGCAATATGAATGGGAAGGTTTTAACTAGGTCAAACACTTATTTTCAAAATAACTGTCAAACAGAAAATGTAGGTTAGTATTCTATATCATAGAAAACATGTACCCAATTTCGATGCAACTTTGTATGTTGGCAGTATCTATTAAAACCATCAAACTAATTCCCACCAAATTTTTCACACCAGTAATGCTACAGAAGGTCATATAAACTAACATGATTTAGGTTAAGTGGGTCAGTCACTGATTTTCAAATAGTAGCCGTATTAATCATTAAAATAAGTTTGTCATTCCTGTTCAAAATTTTACTAAATTCAACCAAACTTTGTACGTTGACAGTATTTGTTAGAAGTATTGTATACAGACCCTCTTTTTAGGCATTTTTGTACGATACTGCCAAATGAGAATAAAGTTGGAACCATTCAATCAATTTCCACCAGTAAACCTCCAAGAATGTAGGTTATATAAGTACTTGTCATTTCTTATTTTCAATGTAAGTTCTATAACATTGCTCTCAATAATAACATTCACTTATCTCTTACAATTTGACACTTCACCTCACATGATGAAGCATCCTGATCTAACAAAAATTGAAATAAATATGCCTATAATTGTACATTGATACCAAATTTGTTAAATAATAAGAGAACATGGAAATTTAACAGTGAGCAGTAAATGAAATGAATCAGCTAAAGAAGTTAGCGTGTGCAGATTTAAGATATTGTAACCTATGTACATAAAATTTTTATTTAAAATTAATATTTTAGCTCAAAAAAAGAATTTATTAAGAAATTATTTGAGAGTTTCAGATTTATAAATGTTGGAGTCGGTGAACAGAATAATTGACATATTTATATATGTTGTTTCTTAAATACTGGGACAAACTATGCCCACATATTCTTCATGACAAAATAAGGCGAAATCATATATGCAACATACCATCTAAAATTAATCCCAATAGGGGTACACTCCTTGACGTAGGAGCCAAAAGACCATGCAATTGTACATTCTACAAAAGGTATTTATGATCATACTGGTAGACTCTGGATAATGAGTGTTAATGAACAACAATGATGTAACCCTGTAACATGTCACCATCATCAAAATACACGACAAGAATAGGGGTTGCAACCCTGGTTTTGCAGAATGTTGTGTGTCACTGACAGTTGAACACTTTTTGAGTGGCGGATTATGAAGTAACACAGTGAAATAAACAAAAAAGTTCTGGTACATCATTGCCCTAATCCCAACCATTGCCGAGGAATTGTGTACTGTACACAACCACCAAATACCTTGGCCAGATACATAAGCAACATGCAGTACATCTGTGATGATCATAGTCCCGTGGCATACTACACTAACAGATGAACACAAATTACCATGTCTGTGGACTGAACAATGAATAAACAGTATGAGGAAAGTGTGGATGGTATTCAGATGTAAACTGTCACCCAGTTACATAATATCCCTGACACTATCCAACCAATTACTGCCAAATTTAGCATTAAGTTAAACTAAGGTAGGCAATGTAAACAACAGTATTTTAACAAGATAAGACATTTTTTCCAAAGTGCCACATGAAAATAAAGTTTTTATGTCATATTTCAGAAAACAATCAACTGATTCCTACCAAATTTTGCAAACAAGTGACTATGGTAGGTCATGTAAACTGAAGGGCATTAAGTATTTCAGACATTTACTTTCAAAAAGGTGGCCATATAAATATTTTAAGATTAGTATGCAGTGTTTACAATATCACGTACCTAATTCCAACTTATCGTAGTATCCTGACAGAATCTATTACAACCATTAAATGTGGCTTGTCATATCTCAGTAATTAATTAACAGATTCTCACCAAATTCGGTATGCGAGTAGTGCTACAGTAGATTATGTAAAATTACATGATTAAAGCAGGCCAGGCACTTAGTTTCAAAATAATGACCAAATAAAACATTTTATATTAATATTGTGTATCTACAAAACCATATACCCAAATTTAACTTAACTTTATATCATGACAGTATCTATTATAACCACAAAATTAGTCTACACTGAGCATCTTTCGTCGATCACTTTGTAAGATAGCAACACATTAATTAATAAAAAATTTGCGTCACACCTTGGGGGAAACAATCAACCAATTCCTATCAAATTTGGCAAACAAGTACTACTATAGCAGGCCATGTAAAGCAATGGTTCAGACACTTGTTTTCAAAATGGTGGTCATACAAACATTTTAGCTTAGTATGTGATATCTATGAATCCATGTAGGCTACTTTACTTCAATTTAACTTTGTATGCTGGCAGTATCTATTACAACCATAAAATGTGTGTACACAGAGGCACTTTTGTCTGCCATTTTGTAAGATAGCACCACTTAAATGAAAAGTTTTTGTATCATATTGTTACAATTTCTCACAAAGTCAATTGGCTTAGCCAGGTTCTTTTAGGGATGGAGGTCTTAGTTAAATAAAAGAGTTGTTTATAATTTCCTAATTTATTTACAATAACTACAAAGAAAATATTCTTTACTCAATATCTCACAATATATTGCTATCACTTGCTATTTACAATTAATAAATTCAATCAATACAATGTACAGTCACCTCAAAGAAATTAATGTGGTTGAATAACGAAAATCAGTCTCAATAAACAGCTTATCAAAACGTATTGAANAGCACTTGCTATTTACAATTAATAAATTCAATCAATACAATGTACAGTCACCTCAAAGAAATTAATGTGATTGAATAACGAAAATCAGTCTCAATAAACAGCTTATCAAAACGTATTGATGTATTTTATAAATTATATGTCCATATTTGACAGTTCCAATATTTACAATAAATTTTGTATCACATTGTTATGAGTGAGTAAGGCTCATAACAAATGGTTATGAGCCTTACTCACTCATAACAACATGTTCATACAGTCTCACTTTGGTTCAATCCAAATTTCATTAGTCTGAAATGTTCTACAAATCTCTAGGCGCCCTCATGCACAGTAGCCTCCAACTCGTCTGGTACCACGTCCCCTCGCCCAGCAACACTCGTTTGCCATCTTCTCGTATCATCCGCTGTTGTCCGTCCTCTCTGTTGATGTCCCTCACTGCACCATTCTTCGCTAGACCACCGCACTTCAACCAGATGGCTTCCAGAAAAGTCTGACTGCTCTCTAGCTGCGGGTAATATTTATAGTGTCGTTGGCTGAGGTCCAGAATCTTTTCCAAATGCCACGCTGCACCGACCAAAGGTTTACCAGAAAATTCTGGTACTATGTAAATCATTTAGATTAGTATGCTACCTATTAAACAATTGAACCAGTTTGAACCAATTTTTTTTTGCTGATAACATCTATTAGATGTGTCATGTGTGTATAGATATCTGTTTTTAAGCGTTTTTATACAATAACGCCACATGAGAAAATATAACTTTTATGCCATATCTCGGAAACCAATCAACGGTTGCACACTGGATGACGGTACAAGTTTTTCTTGGGTAATTATTAAGTTTAGGGGCTTTTCTGTAAAATAAAAATATATTCACGGAAAATGGTGTATTTCCACTTTACTAATGATGCAGAACACTAATATACTAGGGAATTAACGCCCCACTAATTTTGTAATATGTGCCCNCATATCTCGGAAACCAATCAACGGTTGCACACTGGATGACGGTACAAGTTTTTCTTGGGTAATTATTAAGTTTAGGGACTTTTCTGTAAAATAAAAATATATTCACGGAAAATGGTATATTTCTACTTTACTAATGATGCAGAACACTAATATACTAGGGAATTAACGCCCCACTAATTTTGTAATATGTGCCTACCTAACCTAACAGAACCTAATCACACAATGGTTGAATCACTATTTTACATTTTTTAACTAACCTACGATTGTAGGGTTTTACACTAACCTAGGTATTTTGGATTTTATACTAACCTAGGATTGTAGGATTTTAAACTAACCTAGGATTGTAGTGTTTTAAACTAACCTAGGATTGTAGGGTTTTAATCTAACCTAGGATTGTAGGGATTTACACTAACCTAGGGTTTTTGGGTTTTAAACTAACCTATGATTGTAGGGTTTTAGGGGCTTTTTTGAACAAAACGTCCTAGACCAACAAAAGTTGCATTTNACCTAGGATTGTAGGGATTTACACTAACCTAGGGTTTTTGGGTTTTAAACTAACCTATGATTGTAGGGTTTTAGGGGATTTTTTGAACAAAACGTCCTAGACCAACAAAAGTTGCATTTTTGGGTTCTGCACAGCTTACCTTGTTCATATTCAAGAGGGTGTAATGTTAAAATAAGTAGAACATATTAAAAAAAATTGTGAAATGTACAAGCAGTTTGCTTGGTTTGTTTACGTCTATTAACGTCTACCGCCATTATTAATGGCAGCGCATTGCTGATTCCAAGCTACCTAGCAGCCATGGATGTCATTACGGGCAAGCTGCACAAATTTTGTTTCTTTCTATCCTGCTAGAGCAGCTGCAAAGAACGGGAAAGTGGTGTAGCTGCACTACACTATACAGGCTACACGTTTTATGATTGAAAGAAACAAATCTAATCTTTACTTTTGAAGAGTGTTAAAAGAGTTGACACGGTANATTGTAGTGTTTTAAACTAACCTAGGATTGTAGGGTTTTAATCTAACCTAGGATTGTAGGGATTTACACTAACCTAGGGTTTTTGGGTTTTAAACTAACCTATGATTGTAGGGTTTTAGGGGCTTTTTTGAACAAAACGTCCTAGACCAACAAAAGTTGCATTTTTGGGTTCTGCACAGCTTACCTTGTTCATATTCAAGAGGGTGTAATGTTAAAATAAGTAGAACATATTTAAAAAAAATAGTGAAATGTACAAGCAGTTTGCTTGGTTTGTTTACATCTATTAACGTCTACCGCCATTATTAATGGCAGCGCATTGCTGATTCCAAGCTACCTAGCAGCCATGGATGTCATTACGGGCAAGCTGCACAAATTTTGTTTCTTTCTATCCTGCTAGTGCAGCTGCAAAGAACGGGAAATTGGTGTAGCTGCACTACACTATACAGGCTACACGTTTTATGATTGAAAGAAACAAATCTAATCTTTACTTTTGAAGAGTGTTAAAAGAGTTGACACGGTTCCTTTTCTGATGTGCAATTTTTTCTGCATCCATCACATTCACTCGTATCATTTTTGTAGGGTCTCAGCTGGAGTTNTCCTTTTCTGATGTGCAATTTTTTCTGCATCCATCACATTCACTCGTATCATTTTTGTAGGGTCTCAGCTGGAGTTTTTGTACTTAAGCCATAGATTGCCTCCCCTCCGCCCAGCTTGCCTCCCTTGATTGTCACAAAGGTCATAACCATAAATATGTGGTGGCATGGGCGTCGACACCAGGGAAGGCATTGCCCTCCCCAAGTGTCCAGAAAGTAGGTGGGGGAGGGTGACAAGGAGGGAACTCTCATCTCTTGATTAAGATAATTTTTAAATTCTCACAGCTGCATTTTGATCAGTTTAACCGAATACTTTTCATTTATGTGTAAGGATTCTTCTCTCATTTCTGCATATTCTATTACAGTGCAAGTAGACAGTAATATTCCAACAACATCATGTTTCAAGGATTCAAGTGTTTGATAATGACAAAGGCAGTAGTACCTCACCTTACTCTGATTCTTGAAAGGTATTTGTACAATGGTATTTCTACCTGCTCATGTTCTCTGTTGCTCTCCGTCGCATTCTATCTTGGATCTCAGCGACCATCCATCTGCCCGCCCCCCACCCCTGCCCCTACGCGAACAGCGGATGCCCTAATCTCTTAATACTTTGCTTGTTTCGTGCTCGGCCAGCAAGATGCCTTGTGAGTTAGTATTCCAGGACCCGTACTGAATTGAAGTCGTACAAATTGAATAGTGTGTCTTAATATTTGGCTCTGTGAGTCAAACAGATAATTTCAAGAGTGCTGCAAGAGGGTGCCAGATTATTACATCATTCTTTCATAAATGTGAGATAAAAATGGTAAGCACAACCTCTATATGTTTATAAATTATCATATTTTATCAACAGAACTTGACAATAAAAATGTGTTGGTGAGTTTTGAATGTATAAATTTTGGTAGCTTGCTCCAAGTATTACGAAAAAATTATTTAAAATTAAAATTACGGCAATATATTGCGGTACCAGCGTTCTACGTGCTTATATTGGCAATGGCAATCTTAATGAAAATTCACATTCAGTGAAAAGACTTATTGATAACAGATGGTGACATATACAGTATATAGTACTAACAGTACTCAGATTATATTTTCTGTATAGGAGCATGCTAAGATTTTCTTTAAAAACATGGGGTCTACTAGTACTTTCAGTGCTGTACACTACGACATACATTACAGTTTGCATCGTCTTTCATAAATGTGTGCACTTAGCTAACACTATTCATGTCGTATTAATAAGCTTCCTTATTGGTGTTGGCACTATTTATTTTACAAACGAAATTAAAAATATTATTAATNATTAATAAGCTTCCTTATTGGTGTTGGCACTATTTATTTTACAAACGAAATTAAAAATATTATTAATGCATATTTTGGGCACCCAGGCAGATATTTTTACTTATAACACCACTTGTATTAAAATGTGTTGTAGCCCTTTTTTTTTGTATTTAACACAGCTATAAGTACANATGCATATTTTGGGCACCCAGGCAGATATTTTTACTTATAACACCACTTGTATTAAAATGTGTTGTAGCCCTTTTTTGTATTTAACACAGCTATAAGTACGNTTTTTTGTATTTAACACAGCTATAAGTACAAAATAAAATATACACCTAAAGTGAGGTACAGTATATGCGCCGAGAAACAGAATCCATGAAGTATTAAGGATGTGATTGCCACGCTTGTACAAAGCATCATTACCTCTTTTCCATTAGGAGCTGAACATGTTTTTCATCCCAAAGACAGCCAGACAAGCGTAATGCTTCAAACTATAAGCCAGTGTATTACACTGGACTGCACTCGGTGTGCACGGGCCGAGTGCCGCATCTTCCAATTACCGGAACTCGCACCGAGTGCAGTCGGTTTTCATCTTCCAATTACTGTTTTGCACTGAACAGGTGCGCACTGAGTGCAATAGCTTCTGCACTGGCTCTGGAGTCAGCGCGGCTGTTTCAGTACATTATGGCGGCTTCCAATGTTATATACATGAAAAAATTACTTGCGATTTTGGAATGTTTAGAATTATCAGATGACACTTCAGAAAAAGCAGAAATGGTGGTGCATCTTGCGGAAGAAATGTTGGTAAAAAGAAACCCAAATAAATAGTGAGATATATTGATGACGTGGTTCATCAGTACTCGGAAGATGTTTCATCGCTCATGTTTACAACGTCAACAACACTGTTTTACACTCAAAATGCAGCGACTTTCAATTGTCAGTGCAACAACAAACCGCACTCGCTACG
Organism: Clitarchus hookeri; assembly: GCA_002778355.1. NCBI lineage: Eukaryota > Metazoa > Arthropoda > Insecta > Phasmatodea > Phasmatidae > Clitarchus > Clitarchus hookeri. Next base: position 119,152 of record NQII01002821.1, on the reverse strand, counting down.
GGCAGTCACTTGATAATTGCACTTTTCTAGTTATTGGGGCACACTCGGTGCAGTAGATTGGAAGCAATTGGAAGACGCTATAAATTCAGCACATCTTGCAGTACAGTAAGTACTTAAACTGCAATACAGATAGTGTGCGCTGTTGCCAGACTCGCTAACCCATTATGATGTTTTGAAGATCGCTTAGTTGAAATTCTGTTTGCGTAAGTAAAGCATTTTAAGAAAATGAAAATCTTATATTATCATAAATTGAAGAATTTAAATTATCACTCAATTAAATTTGTATGCAACTCTTATAATCCTTTGCCTCCCCCCCCCCAACCC
>NQII01002821.1:103581-118712 GCA_002778355.1 Clitarchus hookeri | reverse complement strand
TACAGGTCAACACCCATGTGCGGTGGTTACCAACTCTTAAAGCAGGAAGTATGCACATATTACTGGTAAACTTGCAGATTTGAGTCACTCTTTTTCTTATGCCATTATCATCTAAGTTGCCCCTAGATTGTGGCATGAGAGAAAGAGTGGCTCAACTTCCACCAGGCAGTGAAGTGTGTAGTTACGCCGCAAGTTAACCAACAAAAAGGCAAATGCTGAGATGCCACTTTGCTGTGAAAGAAGTCTCTTTCATGTTGATAGAGAGAAGGCAAATGGTAGAGAACAGAATAGTTTTAATCTCTACTAGCTGGGGTATGAGGAGATGGTAGAGGGATATAATGTGGAAATGTAGAAAANGAACAGAATAGTTTTAATCTCTACTAGCTGGGGTATGAGGAGATGGTAGAGGGATATAATGTGGAAATGTAGAAAAATATGTAGTAAAAGATTTACTCTTTCATAAAAAAATATAACTTTGTTCCTCTGTTTTTCACATGTTTCAGTTTATCAGAGACTCATCTCTCTTCTCCTTTTTCACTCTACTGGCATTGGCCTCCTAAAGCAGAGAGTGGGGTTGCCAGTGTTGTGAGTGAGTGAAGAGATTTGGGCGGTTCTTAACATCGAGGTCTTGAGAGCCAATGAGGATGATTGAGGTAAGTATGGAGCAGCGCCAGAATGAAAGGGCGGGGGAAACAGGAGGTCCCCGAGAAAACCAGCCGATCAGTGGCATTGCCCTGCCCGATTCCCACATGCGAAAATCTGGGAGTGACCCGGCTTGGGATTGAACCCAGTTCACATTGGCGGGAGGCGAGTAGGCTAACCACTCAGCCCCGCCAGTGTTGAAAACATTTTCTCTAATTTGTATTTTTTTTACTCATGTCCTGTTGAAGTGCCGAACTGTGGGGGGTGCTGCACCAGCGGTGCTATTAACTATTTTATCATGCAATACTTTGGAAAAATAATTACCATGAAAGATTTTAATTTGAAATAAATAAATCACACCATTACATTAGGGCATTTTATATTGGTCATCCTATAATTTTTATTTGTATTAGGAAGCTGAGATAAAGTACAAAACATATTTTACACTTTTAAAAATAAATAAGTACGAAATTTAATTAAATTTTATTGTACGTTTCTTTTTCAGAAACGTTATGTTTTTACCTTAAAATACAATTGAATAATATATACATATAAATATCAAAATCAAAATGTAATTGATAGAGAATGTATAATTTTAGTTCATAAAATTATTGAACTTAAGAAGTTTTGTTATCACCATGGCACAATACGAAATTGAGGTACTCCATTAAAATTTGAAATGTAAGTTGAAATGTAAGTTACCTACAAAATAAATAATTTCCAAGTTTCAAAATTTTAAGTAATTTAATTTTTTATGAAAATGCTAATTTTAAGATTAAAAACCAAAATAATTTCCAAGTTTCAAAATTTTAAGTAATTTAATTTTTTATGAAAATGCTAATTTTAAGATTAAAAACAAGATTTTCCGCCCAAAAACATAATTTGCATAATATTAATGGTCAGACCTGTACAGTTAATATTTTTTATTTAAAACACATTTTTCACCTTCATATTATACATTTTGGCAATGTTTTTAAAGCTTTTTAAAAAAAAATGTTTGCTATTCTAATGGAGTTATTTTATTTAGCATCATTTTCACAAAATGCACTGCAAGATTATCCTCATCAATCACATAAAATTGTACCAAGATTTGCATGAACTTGCTCAAAGGCTATGTTTGAATAAAAATATTGACCAGACAATCAAAGATTGATAAAAGCAGAGATGCAGTCATGAAGGCCCACTATCATAGAAATGTCAGATACCTGTATTAGCATAATGAAATAGTATATTTTATTGGTACATGGATGCGTGAGGGGCGTATCTCAGTTTGTGGGGATAGAGGTCTTAATAAAAATAAAAGAACTAAATCTGATTTTTAATTTATTCACAGCATTAAATTATCTGTCTCCACTATTACTCTATTTATTTCACAGTGATCACAATATTTAATGTCTATTTCAACTAATTAATGTACTCCTTTATGTCTCTGTTTAGTTATTGTCAATTAACTCATACTCATCATTAACATCCGCTCAGTCTATCTGTTGCCATCATTTGTAATGTCTTTCACTCATGCATTCAGTCCAATAGTCCCTACTCTTCACTGCTCTGATGTTCACAGTCACCGATTTTCCTCCCACTGGTCACTTCTCTCGCCACGCACTTCTCTTCTTGCTAGTCTTCTATTACTAAAACTCATCCATTCAACAATTGGCGGCTCGGAGGTCCGATGCACCTTTTATAGCCTCTGGTCTTAACCTGGAAGGTTTGTCACACCCTGAGTCTAGCTAAGAGACACGAGGCCAGTAATCCAAGCATTCTTCAGATGTCTCAAAGTTCCCGGAGTTGTAGTGGCACCCCAAACTTTGAGAAGACATGGTCTATAAGTGCATCTGCCACAGTATGTGCTTCTTGGATTGGGAGGGGAATGACCTCAGACCACTTAGTAAAGTAATCTTGGGCCGCCAGTAGATACCGATTACCTATCCCTGTGACAGGCAAGGGGCCCAGAATATCTACTGCCATCCTCTCGAATGGGACTCCAACATTATATTTCTGGAGGTGACCTTGTCCTTTGGTCCTTGGACCCTTCCTCACAGTGCAGGTGTACACAATCTGCACCACTTCTCAACATCTTCCCGACAGTGGAGCCAGTAGAATCTCAGTCTAACTCTGTCAAGGGTCTTATTTATTAACACCAAAGTGCCCACTGGGCTACCGCATTATGCAGTTCCTTTAAGACTTCAGGAACCCAGCATTCTGGGAAGACCAACTGTAACCATGTATGTTTTCCATCATTACTTTCCCAGTTTCTGTAAAGTACATCATTCTTCAATACCAGGGATTTCCATTGTGCCTAGTATGCTTTGACTGCTGCGCTTAGGCTAGATATCTCTTCACATTTTGGCTGACAGCCTGCTTCTTTCCACTTTAATAATGGCTGTAAAGTGGGATCATTTAGCTTATCTTTCCTCATCACTCCAGGTAGGTGACCCATCACAAGATAAAGAACCTTGAATTCTTGTCCTCCATATCTTTGGCTATTCACCACTCTTTTCTTCCTGGCATTTGCAATTACGACAAAATGGCTCACATGGTGGCCTAGACAATGCATGTGCATTGCTGTGAAGGCGTCCAGATTTGTGCTGCATTTTAAAGTCATATTCTTGAAGATGCTGTATCCACCGGGCTATTTGACCTTCGGGGTTCTTGAAATTTAGTAGCCAGCGTAATGAAGCATGGTCAATTCTTAGAATAAAATGTCTGCCGTAAAGGTAGGGGTGGAAGTGTGAAATTGCCTTCACCATGGCCAGAAGCTCCCTGCGTGTAACATAGTAGTTTCTCTCAGGCTTATGCAATATCTTACTGAAGTATTCTAGTGGTTTTTCCTTCTCATCCTGAATCTGAAATAATTCAGCTCCAACGCCTACATCACTTGCATCAGTGTTCAAAATGAACATGCCCTCACTTTCCGGGAAACCCAGAACTGATAGTGATATCAGAATCTTGTTTAGTTTACTAAACGTATCTTCACACTCAGTGGTCCAATTAAATCTTCTTTTCATCTCAATCAGCTCATGTAGTGGCTTGGCGATCGTGGCGAACCCAGGTACAAATTGACGGTAATATGCACATAATCCCAGAAAACACCACATTTCAGTTTTGTCAGTTGGTGTCGGCCAATTTCTTATTGCTTTGGTTCTTGATGTCTGTTTCCGATTCCATGGGCCGACACTACATGTCCCAAGAAATGTTTTTTCTTTTGGAACAGGTGGCACTTCTTAGGAACCAGTTTTAAGTTTGTTGCGACCACTTTCTGGAATACAGAGTCTAATCGTTTAGGGGCTCTTCAAATGTCCTTCCTGTCACAAAAATGTCATCTAGGTAAACCTGACATATCTAAAGGCAGGACTTTTTCCATCAGGCATTTGAAGTTGGCAGGGGCATTACATAGTCCAAAAGGAATAACTTTGAACTGCCAGATTCCTTTCCCTTGGACACAAAATGCAGTCTTCTCGTGGTCCTCTGGAGCCATCTTGCACTGCCAGTACCCACTCTTCATGTCTAAAGTAGTTAACCATTGTGAACCTGCTAGGCTGTTTAATGTGTCATCTATCCTTGGAAGTAGATAAGAGTATTTCTTTGTCACATTATTAAACTGGCGATAATCTACACAAAACCTCAGAGAGCCATCTTTCTTTTTAACAAGAACTGTTGTGGATGACCATTGACTAACTGATGGTTGTATCACATCTAGATCCTTCATTTCCTTCAGAATTTCGTCAACTGCCTCCTGTGAAGCTAATGGCAGTCATCTTGGTAGCTGCTTTATGGGCCTGGCATGTCCTGTATCTATGTGGTGCCAGGTCACATCAGTCCTTTCAAGGTCGTTTGGTCCACACGAGAAGGCATCCCTATTTCTCTGCAGTAATTCAGAGACAGCCTTCTCCTGTTGCTAGTTGAGATTTTCTTTTGTTCTTACTAGAAGTTCCCTCAGTACTTCTGGTAAATTACATTATATTTATTTTACTCTAGAATCTTCTGGATCATTTGGAAATACCCGTGTGACCTGCTTGCAAACACCTATCATGGCTCCCTCCTCAAGACTGGAAAACTGTCAGAATTAGAAGATACCAAAGTCCTCCCACAATGACTACCTGGCAGGATGCCAATTTTCTTGAATGGCTCAACTAAACCCAAACGTCTGACAAAATTTCCTTGACATCTGCTTGTAATGACAATTTCACTAGAAACGGGCAGCCCAGTGGGTTGACCACATACTACTGGGCAGCTAACTGGGGAGGACAAATCATGCCATGTTGACACCACCAACTCTGTACTGCCTACTCGTAGCACACCAAGTCGAGTATCGTTACAGCACCCCAGCCTACGTAGTACATTAAGCCCCAAAAGAGATTTATCCTCTATTTATGCTATGTAAACATTGTGCTCTATGCTAAGGTCACCAAGCTTCAAAATCACTTTCCTCCTACNATGTAAACATTGTGCTCTATGCTAAGGTCACCAAGCTTCAAAATCACTTTCCTCCTACCTTTAACAGGTGTGGTCTCATCTGTTACTGTAGTTTAATAGTATTGTTCCCTGTTGTCGTTGGGCAATCACTGGGGGGGAAGGCCCGAGGATATCTGGTCTTACTACGGTTATGGTCACCCCAGTATCGATGACCATCTGGCAAGGAACATTATTCAATTTCTCCTCCACCAGTATTGCATCCCAATCCTGTTTCACCAACCATACATGTAAGAACATTGGGACTCTTCCTCCAGGAGTCACCGACCTTCGCCCCCTAAGATCGGTGTTTACAAGTTTTCTAAATGTGCTGTATTCTCACCTGCTTCTTGCTGCCTCTTTTCCCGCTGCTGCTTCTGCTATTGTTGCTGCTGCTGTTGTTGTGGGCAGTAGGCTCTCAGGTGTCCTGGCTGTCCACATGACCAAAACTCTGGCTGTTTAGTCGGGGGCCGCGGAGCTCTGCAGCTCGGACCCTGGAAGCGATGGCCCTTATGGCTGTCTGCATCTCCTTCAATGTCTTCTTGTTGCTGTCGTCGTCTTCCTTCAGCGTCACTGCGTGTACCGGATGTCGGGGTATGGCCCCCTGTCTTGCTGACTCCCTCTCTTCAGTGCTCGGGCCGGGCATCCTGCATGTTGTGGAGTGCAGCCAGATGTGCCGCTTGCGGTACCTCTGTCGGCTATAGCATCGATGAAGAAGCCGACTGCTATATTGCGTGCCTCGTCAGGACACCCTTTCAGAGATAGGTAGGAGAGCCTCACAATGTCTTACAATAGCTTCTGCAGTGGCTCCCCTGGTCGCTGGGTGCGGCTTCGCAGTTGGGCATGGTAGGCATGTTGCAGGTATTGGTTGCCAAAACGTAGTTCCAAGGCNCGGCTTCGCAGTTGGGCATGGTAGGCATGTTGCAGGTATTGGTTGCCAAAACGTAGTTCCAAGGCCGAAACCAGTGTGGGGTACTCCAGTCGATGTCGCTCTGGCAGAGATTGTAGTATACAAAACGCAGGGCCTCTCAGTACAGCAGCGAGGTAGTAAGCCTGCTGCTCGGATGACCAACCAGAGTGGTGACTATTTCAAACTGGTATTGGTACTCCAGCCAAGAAGTCTGGCCATCATAAGGGGTGGGTTTGATTGAGACCTCCTTTCCCACTACGCGACACCAATGCTGCAGAGCTGCTGACTATCCTCTGAGGTTGCTGTGTTGGTTACTACTTGTACTACTTCCTCACTTTTCTTTTCTCAGCTGGCGATGTTGTGATAGTGGAACTCCGTTGCNTGTTGGTTACTACTTGTACTACTTCCTCACTTTTCTTTTCTCAGCTGGCGATGTTGTGATAGTGGAACTCCGTTGCTGAAGAAATTCCTGCAACTGCTTCTCTACTGCACTTATCTTCTGTTTCATTTCATTCTTGACACTGTCCATCCCGTCGTTTACAGCGTTCACTATTTCATTTACACTGTCCATTCATTCATTCAAACTGTCAATTTTTGTGTTCACTAACTCGCTAATGCCATCTATTTTCTTGTCTACATTTTCATTTACACTATTTACATTTTCAAGCACACACTCTTTCACACTACTAACCTGGTTGTTTACATCTACTTTCAAGCTATTTACACTTGCGTTCACACTAACCATCTGGCTACCTAGCCCCTCAATGCTCGCAGTGCTTCCAGTTCTGCAGACCTTTTTCTAGTCAATGTTCACTGCAGTGGTTGTACATAACAGTCCTAATTAATTAATTAATTCTTGTGCCACTAATTACTAACCTATCACCTAACTTTATTAACTATTAAATGCCTCCATCCCACTTCTGACACCAGTGTTACATTGATGCCTGAGGGGCGTATCTGAGTTAGTTAAGGATGGAGGTCTTAATAAAAATAAAAGAACTGAATTTTAATTTATTCACACAGCTATTATTTACAGCATTAAATTATCTGTCTCCACTATTACTCTTTTTATTTAACAGTGAACACAATTTTTACTGTCTATTTCAACTCTAATTAACGTCCTTCTTTATGTCTCTGTTCGGTTATTGTCAATTAACTCATATTCATTATTAACATCTGCTCAGTCTATCTGTTGTCATCATTTGTAATGTCTTTCACTCACACATCCATTCCAATAGTCCTACTCTTCACTGCTCTGATGTTCACAGTCGCCGATTTTCCTCCCACTGGTCACTTCTCTCGCAGCGCGCTTCTCTTCTTGCTAGTCTTCTATCACTGAAAATCATCCATTCAACAACTGGCGGCTCGGAGGCCCGACGCACCTTTTATAGCCGCTGGCCTTGACCTGGAAGGTTCACCACACCACAAGTCTAGCTAAGAGGCACGAGATCAGTAATCCGAGCAGTTTTCAGATGTCTCAAAGACACTAGATAACCAAGGTCGGGAGCAGCGTGCACCATGATTGGCATAACAGGCATGCTTTGTAAACATTGCTTTGTGAAAAGCCGCTGCATCTTCGGTTGGAACTGATAGCGCGCACGTGTCAATAAATATTCAGTGCCTTGCACACTCAAAGAGCGGCCNGCTGCATCTTCGGTTGGAACTGATAGCGCGCACGTGTCAATAAATATTCAGTGCCTTGCACACTCAAAGAGCGGCCACCTGTAACAGTATTATTTTACTGCCAACTCTTAAGGTCATGTTAACAGCAAGTGGCACTGGAAACATTGGTGCTGTAGATTTTCTGGTGAATGATAATGACTGTTGACCAACTATACAGTAAACACCAAAATCTCCATTTGGTGTACATTGCTGCAGACAGTCTATCTGGTCATAATTTTTTAGTAGTACTTTTGAAGATTTGTGGTATATTGAGCCAGAGGTAATTATTTTCGGGGGATTTTCAATGTGGGTTACAACACAAATCTTTGTGCATGGGAATTTTGTGCTTGTCTTGGATGATTTCATTCGAGTAGCACCAAATATCCCAGTTTATTCCAGTCAGTAGAAAACAGANATTTTGTGCTTGTCTTGGATGATTTCATTCGAGTAGCACCAAATATCCCAGTTTATTCCAGTCAGTAGAAAACAGAATTCTGTGTGTGTTAGATTAATCATCACAGTTTCTGTGGTTACAAATGTGGACATCATATCCACAGATTATTTGGACCACTACTAGGTGTTGAGATTACTGATGTGTGTCAGTTAATAATTTCTACTGCTGTTAGGTCAGCTTTATAGATCTGACAGGGACTCCTACTAACATCTTATTTTCTCTGTCTTGAAGTTAAGTTATTCAGTTTATAACCTGGTGGGATTGTATTACCATATGAATGATGATGTGTTATACAATTGTTAGTTACCAGTTTGATTCCTTTGGTTCCATTAGACAGGTCTCAACACCACCTGCTAGATAACCTGCAACAGACACTGAGGACTGAGTCCAGCACCTCTGGCAAGGAATCCTTTCCATAGAAGAGAATTTGTACTTTTCTGAGATGATTGTTATTCATTGTATGTAAATTTGACCATAATTGGTGAATAGCAATGCCTGAGAACTTTAGCAAGACAGGATGATATATTCTGGTCATGTGTACCACTTTTCAAATTGCACCCATCAGTAATCCCACCTTTTCTAACTGATTGCAGGACTTGCAAAATGACCTTCAGCAAAGCTACACTATACATTTAGAAATACGTTCCTTACACCTCTAATAACAACAATGTTATCTTTATTATCCTGGGTTTTTGATGACCATGCTACTGATTTTTACTTCTGCTAAAACCAAATGTTTATTTAAGTGACTGCACAAAAAGTGTACACACACTAACAATGCATGTTGGCCCTGAGCAATGATGGGATATTGTTTCTTGTTCATCTGTCTTCCACTTTAAGCATGCGATTTATTTTCTTGTATACTGAAAGAGTACAGTTATTTTTTCAAGGTGCTGGATGTGCCATCATCATATTTATCAGTTTCTTTTCTTTGTGTTTTTTCGGAGCTGGCAGAGCACATAATTTTCACAGGCTATCTCAAATATTGAAGATAAGGAACTTTTGTGTTATTTCCAATATGAATTTTGACTGCAGCATTTTATTAACTTAATTGCTAGAACACTTCTGATAATTTCTAGGCCCCCCCCTTTTTTTTAAGGAAAAATGATGTGGATTATTGCTCTTTGACCTCTTGCTATTCTTTGACTTCAATTATAAGCTTGAAATGCTGATATTTACTAATCATTTTTAAAGTCCCTGTAATAGTATGTATTTTTTTCAGTTTTGCTATTGAGCCTACCGATCTACTTTTCAGGGAAGAAGTTATAAAAATATTTTAAGTGCATGTACATATATCCAAGTCTTTATAAAATATACCTTATCATATTATTTCCATTGATTAATGAGAAATATATTTTGGAACAGAATGCCCATTTTACATGCGTGAATTTATCGTACTATAATTATGTTAATAAGACTGTTAATATATATTTTTGAAGTTTAATTATTCAGTTATACTGTTCTCAAATGAGGTTTTATAGACTTAGTAAAANTCTGTTAATATATATTTTTGAAGTTTAATTATTCAGTTATACTGTTCTCAAATGAGGTTTTATAGACTTAGTAAAAGATAAATGAAGGTGGTATAAGGAAGAAATTTTGGTTTACAGCTGCAGACATGTATTGTTTATTTTTAATTAGTAACTTATCAATTTCTTTCTGAAATATGTTGACCACAAAATGGAAAAACAATTTTTGGTAAATAACTTTTTATGAATCTTGTATACTAATATTTGGTCATGTTTTAAGTGTGCTTGCACTGTACAACCCTTAAAGGTGATGCACAGTTTGTGATGTCTCTTCTGGTCTTGGCACTCAGCTCACACCTTGGTATCAGTGATATTGCCTATTAATTATTGTAATGTCTGTTGTCTAAATGGGTTATGCCTCTGTTAGCTCGAACAGTCAATAAATAGATATTAGTTTGATTGTCCCATATTGCCTTATAAGTACTAAAGAATCCATGCAACATGACGAGGTATGCTTGTTTATAAACTCTTAACTGAGAAATTACTGATTTTCTATGACTGCTGTTCACGATAAACACTCACTTCTCTATGATGTACTGGGCCATCATACACCGTATTATCATGACAAATATTTAATTTACTACTGAATGTGTAACACCTGCTGTAATCACAGTACCTCTCTTGCTCCTCGGAGAGACTGTGGCACCATCAACCATGCCTTTTTGCAAGTGCTTCTTCTATNAATCACAGTACCTCTCTTGCTCCTCGGAGAGACTGTGGCACCATCAACCATGCCTTTTTGCAAGTGCTTCTTCTATACTGCCAATGAAAAACCTCTGAGCTCCGCTTTGGTGCAAGAATATTGCCTCCCCCCTCCATATTTTACTTAGTTTGGTGCTCTGGGAATTTTGCGTGGGCCTGCCAGTACTCAATACACGTTTATTGTCGTTCAGTTGCATTTACAATGAACATGTTCCAGATTACATTAAAATATTGATTACGGTACACTTACATAATGAATTTGGTACTCTGGTTACATTCCCTTAGATCTAATGTGTAAAATAAAATCCTTCCTCCACGGTGGATGGCTGGGAGCAAGAGGAGGGGCGAGAGTCTTCCTCGCTGTATAGATCTCATGCACATGTGCCGCCGAAAATGGCCAACTGCTCCCTTCAGTTTTACCAGTTGCTTAAGATGCAACAGAATCTTATAATGAATACACTTGATACAATATGAAAAATAATGCTATATTCTGACAGATGACGAGATGATTATATCAAACAAGCAGCTAAAATGAACATTGACTAAGGTGTATGTCATACATTAAACATACCTAACACAATGTAGGGTCATCACAAGTTTTNAATCACAGTACCTCTCTTGCTCCTCGGAGAGACTGTGGCACCATCAACCATGCCTTTTTGCAAGTGCTTCTTCTATGCTGCCAATGAAAAACCTCTGACCTCCGCTTTGGTGCAGGAATATTGCCTCCCGTCTCCATATTTTACTTAGCTGATACTCCCCTCCATATTTTACTTAGTTTGGTGCTCTGGGAATTTTGCGTGGGCCTGCCAGTACTCAATACACATTTATTGTCGTTCAGTTGCATTTACAATGAACATGTTCCAGATTACATTAAAATATTGATTACGGTACACTTATATAATGAATTTGGTACTCTGGTTACATTCCCTTAGATCTAATTTGTAAAACAAAATCCTTCCTCCACGGTGGATGGCTGGGAACAAGAGGAGGGGCGAGAGTCTTCCTCGCTGTATAGATCTCATGCGCATGTGCCGCCAAAAATGGCCAACTGCTCCCTTCAGTTTTACCAGTTGCTTAAGATGCAACAGAATCTTATAATGAATACACTTGATACAATATGAAAAATAATGCTATATTCTGACATGACGAGATGATTATATCAAACAAGCAGCTAAAATGAACATTGACTAAGGTGTATGTCATACATTAAACATACCTAACACAATGTAGGGTCATCACAAGTTTTTATGCCCACTTCATATTGGTTGAGAAATAATTTTTAGTGAAATGATTTCTGTATTGTATTCTGTCATGTTTTATCATGATGTTAAAAACAGTATGCAGAAGATAATTGATATTTGTTGTCACAGGTACAGCAAGACAGATTGGCCATGGAAACAGCTCAGCTTGAAAGTCACAGTTCTGATGATGATGATCCTGGCATTGATTCAGCTGAGGATCTCGTGGTGTCCATAGACCCATCAACAGTTGGCACTGAATTATCATCTGAGAATGCACCAAGTCCAGCTACTCAGAGATGCGAGGAAGTCATTGTATACCCTTGCCCCATGTGCAACAGGACTTTCCCTCTTGAACAGTTGCTTATTCTCCACCAAAAAAATCACTCAAGGGAAAGGAATTACATTTGTAAAACTTGCAAAAAGGCATTCTTCACAAGTAGCGATCTTTTGAAACATGAAACTNGAGGGAAAGGAATTACATTTGTAAAACTTGCAAAAAGGCATTCTTCACAAGTAGCGATCTTTTGAAACATGAAACTGTACATTCTGATAAGAAGCCACATATTTGTTGTGTCTGCAAGAAAGCGTTTTCTCGCAAGAATCTGCTGCGAAGGCATGAAACAATACATAAAGACAATGAAAGGCTGGTGTGTTCAGTGTGTGGCAAGACATACTTGGCTCCAGATGACTTTGCAAGGCACGTACAGACACACTGCAAGGTGAAGTCATTCACATGCAAGTACTGCGAAGCAGGGTTCATGAATAGGCAGACGCTCGACAAACATATCCTAAGGGTTCACAGTGATGAAAAGCCACTGTCCTGTGATTATTGCCGTGAAAAGTTCCTCACTAATGCAGAGTTGATGAGACACTTGGTAAGCCACGCAGGCACCAAGCCTTTCCCTTGTCGCTTGTGCCCCAAATCCTACGCTCTTAGTCATCATCTAACACGACATATGCGCACGCACACAGATGACACAACATACTCGTGCCAAATGTGTGGTAAGACGTTCTCGCGACGTGATTCTGTCAGAGTTCACATGCGTGGACACACTGGTGAGAAGCCTTATCCCTGCTCACTTTGCTCCAAGGTTTTCTCATCCAACACACAGCGCAATCGCCACCTCAAAACCCATACTCCTGCCAAGCTGTTCCCATGCTTGGTTTGCTCTAAGACATTCAATCGCAAAGAGCATTTGTTCAAACACATCAACACCCATACCAAGGCTAAGAAATGTGTGCAACTTGCAGAGCCAACNATCGCAAAGAGCATTTGTTCAAACACATCAACACCCATACCAAGGCTAAGAAATGTGTGCAACTTGCAGAGCCAACTCAGTGAGTGCTGTCACTTTTTTGCTGGGAATTTTTAAGAGTCAGCATGTTGCAGTTTAGAGGCCAGAAACTGAACTGGCTATTAGGGCATTATGGTGTACTGTTATACCCTGCAAATGATAGCCACATTCATACTGTATTTATTTTGATTCCAAGCCGCACATTTTTTCCGAAAATATTTTTGAAAAACAAGGGTAAGTAAGGTTTAGAATTAAGTACCATCAATTTTTTGGCCCTAAAAAATGTTTTTAGTGCAACTGTAATATATCTTTGAATAATTATTTTTCATTCTTACGGCCATGCCGTCCATAATATATATCTGAAATTAAAGTATTAATTTTCCAATTTTGAAAATAATGTAGATAAGTTTTAAAAAAATTCAGAGAAGTTCCAGAATAAAATGATTTAAGTAAGGTGTACTATTTACTATGTGAAATTGGTCACAGAAGTTTCTTGTTCTATAGACAGATTGTATGCAAAATGTGAAATATGCAGTAATTTCTTAACAAAACACGTTGCATTCATTCTCCATAAAATTAAAAACATCCTCCATAAAACTGCGGAAATTTCCTTGTTAGCTGAGCAGGTGAATGTGTTTTTGCAAAAACAAGGTCTAGGGTGACATGTAATGAACAGCACAGCTATCTAGCGGGAAACCTATCAACTGCATGTGGTTGTGGAGTAAGAGTGCAGTCATCTAGCGGCAAGCGTAGCAATTACATGTGGCAAAACAGAGTGGCCGTCAATCGTGTTATTGTAGAATTTCATGAGATGTACAATTTCGGGAAAATAGTTTACAGATTATCTTTAAACAAAAGCAATCCGTAAATGGTGTAGTTCAAAAATTTTAATTACAATTGCAATTTTCTGTAACAAATGCCGTCAATGATATTGTAAAATAAATAGTGGTCGTTTACACTGTAATTCAGTTTCCAATACAAAAACTCTATCTGTGAACAATTCAAACAATTGTGCATGCATCAGCTATGCCCTATTTGTTGAACAATGGGATTAAAACACAATGGTTTGTTTGTGGCGAAAGAGAAACGTGTGCATTATTTTGTTTCTTTGAAACAAATTTTATTATTTTTGAAGAATTTAATGGGAACACACGGGCTGAAAAGCGATTTGAAATTGATGAATCAAACTTGGGCCGCTGGAGAGAAGCACACAGTGCAATTATTTGCTTACAAAAGCACAGTATTTTTTTTTACAGAGTGAAATATATTAGTTTTGGTGGAAAATTTTTCTGTTGGATGTAAAATTAAACTCCCTTCAGAAATTAAATTCCCTGCTGAAGTGGTGGTTTAACCTATGGCCTCATATGTATACCAANTAAAATTAAACTCCCTTCAGAAATTAAATTCCCTGCTGAAGTGGTGGTTTAACCTATGGCCTCATATGTATACCAATAATTTTTACCCATGATTTTCTCCAAAAAATTAGGTGTGGATTAGAATTGATGGGATCTTAGAATTGAGTAAATACAGTACTTCACTAAAATGTGTACGAGTCTAAAGCAAATTAAATGAATAAGGCGTTCTTTAACCAATTAGTTATTCATATCTTCTGAAATCTTGTTTACAATATCCTTATTTCAGATTTATGTTAACTGAAATCATGGTATAACTTACTACCAAAGTAATATTTGTTGTTAGGGAACTAGATTGGTCTTTTGTTTGTTAATGCCAGGTGTAGCATTTAGTAATTGTATATTAGCATTTGTTATAAAAATTTTTATTGAGAATACTAAGTTTGTGGATGTTACAAGACCATTATCCAGTATGCTTCAAATCATTAGGTAACATTTGTCTGCCTTGGGGAACATATTTGCAAACTAGTCACCCAAATATCAATAAAAATGTTTTGCTTCAGCAGTATAGGCAGTGTGCTGATCTAAATGTCTTTGTATATGATGTGGGAACTTGCAAGATGCTACTTTAAAGCAGTAGTAGCTTTAGTCAAAAATACAGACTTTTTCATCCCTTTATTCCAAATATTGTACCAGCGCTTGAAATACATAGGGGTGTCTACAAGGGAGGGGGGTTCCCATGATGCAAGCTGCATCATAGAAATTTCAGGGGGGAGGGGGAGGAAGAATGTTTTTAAAAAATCATGTGTTTAAAAGGGATTCTTTTGTAAGAGCGAGGACTGATTTTGATGGGAAGAAAAAGAAAGCAAGTCGTTGGAAGTATGTATTG
>NQII01002821.1:74126-99497 GCA_002778355.1 Clitarchus hookeri | reverse complement strand
TTTTTTTTTTTTTTTTTTTTTTTTCCCCCACATTTAGGCAACTCCCTCATTTCAGCTGTTAATTTCACATCTATGGCTCATGATGAACATTCTACCGTGGCAACAGTGGCTGGTACTCACCTGTCACATCAACTATCCACTTTTCTGGCTCTGCTGGCGATTTTCAACTGACTGCTTCAGCACCCCACCTACTCACGCATGCGCACTCCCCATCAAGCATAATCAAGGCAGAAGGCCATGGCAGATTGCACACACAGCCAATAATGGTAATTTACAGCAATGCTACCAATTGTTGAAAACGGTAATTTATAATTTGATCATCATACTAGTATTGGGTAATAAATTGAAAATATCTCGTACATAACTTTACTATATTAAAATATAATTATTAAAACAAATGTGACACTATCAAGGAGTCACAGTTACAGTGAAAAATACCACAATAAAACAGTGCCTATCTTTATGACTATAACAAACATTTACTCAGACTCATTAGTAAAAATCTCTCATTAATTTGTTCCCTTCATTAGACAAGATTGAACTGTAGTATATAACCTCTTGTTACTGATGTGTGTTGGGTAATTTTGTTAAAAGGACAGCCTTAGTTGTGACGCGTACAGGCATAATAATTATTTATGACTCCGCCTCATCTTCACGTGAGGTCATGTCACCCCGAGCGGGGTCTGAACCCAGAACGACTTTCTTCCAGAGCCAACCTGCAACCCTAGGCAACGGACACCTAAGGGTACGGCAGCCGAGGCCATTATGTCAGACATCACATGTCCGGTAATCACCCCAGTGTGCGACAGAAGCCAGCAATGAAGCCCAGCACTGCAGACATGTATACCTATATAGAATGTCCATCGTGAGCCATAGATGTGAAATTAACAGCTGAAATGAGGGAGTTGCCTAAATGTGAAAAAAAAGACACTATTTGTTTATTGTAATGTTTATTGGTAGTGTACAGTGGATTACTGGAGCAACATTTTAATTTTGGGCATAAGGAAGTGTGGCAATGCACTTTACAATAAGCAAGCTACAGTGTTGACTTGCAGCAGGGCAACTATAGTGAAGTTCCAGCTAAATTCTGCCAAAATTAATTATGACAATGTGTTCATAACCTTTGCGAATGTTGAAACAATGCATTTTCACCAATACACTATATTTACGAAATGAAAGCATCAGTTAAAAAAAATTCTTAACTTGTGCTGTTTTCTTTAAACAAAATTTGACACACACACACACAGACAGAGAGCATGCATATGGGCTATGTGTATTAATTAAATTTGCATTACTGAAGCACAATATGCTCTTGTGTATCATTTAACTTATACCCCATGATTTCTGGTTTGCATAATTTCTTTCTACTGCTTCCAAGGGTGATTAATTGCTTGTTTTAACTTTGTATGTGTTATGAAAATGGATATGTACTTATCAACCACCTTTTCACCTTTCTGTGATATGTTTTAGATCAAGTGAATTTATTCTTGAGGTTTGATGATAGTAGGTGATCAGCTTTAATTTCTGTTGCAGTTCACTTTTATGCAAACTTGCACCAAGCTGAGCAAAGCATTTACTCTAATTTAAAAGTTATAGTAACTTTTTAGAAATAAGCAGAGCATGTGTCAGTTTCAAATGCAATAATAGAATGTGATACTCTGTAAAATCACTTCAAAAATAATTGTCACAAATAGTTGAAAAAAAAAAAATTCATGGTATTATTTAGTGTGTGAAGTAGTTACCTGTATCTTGTACCTATTACTTTGTGTTGAGCATAAAGTATTATTTAGTGTGATGAAATCTAATANGAAGTAGTTACCTGTATCTTGTACCTATTACTTTGTGTTGAGCATAAAGTATTATTTAGTGTGATGAAATCTAATATTCCGAAATACCAACAAATATATATATATATCTTAAACTTTAACAAAAGTTGTTGTTTTTTTACTGTTATGTTTTCAATATATAGCACTGTTANATATATATATATATCTTAAACTTTAACAAAAGTTGTTGTTTTTTTACTGTTATGTTTTCAATATATAGCACTGTTATTGTTTTTATATATGTAATTAAATGCAAATGTCATTTTAATTTATCTGTGTAAAAATAGTGTTGTTGTTAAGTTTCAAATGTTTATTAATAATACATATATTTTTTTGTTATGGGCTTGTGCAGAGGTATAAATTTTTAGTGCTGCAAGTTGGCTAATTAAAAAAACATACAGTGAACCCTTAATTTAATGGACTAGACAGAGGATTAGTAGTCCATTATTGCCTATGGAAATACCCACAGTAGTTTGATTGATAAAAGTAAGCTTGAAAAATTGGCATAATGATACAACAACTGCAAAGTAAACCCATACAGAGAAACAAAAATAAATTAAAGCTCTGCTGTGTTTTGTTTACTACACAAACTCCTTTCCTGTTCAGAACATTCGGAATTGCAATATTATTTCCACTTCACAGAGTAAAGTTTTACTGTAGTCATTTTGACAAAACAAAATGTCGAAACTAGGCTGGAAGCTATTTTTATCGAGGAGTATGTGTAACCTTGGACACATCTGGTACTCAAAGAGTCTGCGCGCGGGCACGCACACAAACTAAGAATAAAATTAAGATGACTGCTTATTTTTTACGTGATCAAGCTGTCTTAAATCTGATGTCCACTACATGGAGGTTCATTAAATCAAAGGTTCACTATATAGTGGTGGTTTGAGAGTTGTTTTCAAAATAGTTTAAAATACTTNATGGAGGTTCATTAAATCAAAGGTTCACTATATAGTGGTGGTTTGAGAGTTGTTTTCAAAATAGTTTAAAATACTTAAAAAATAAAGGAAAAATAAAAAATAACAGAAATCGAATCATGCAATTATTGTCATTCTGTATGTGATTTATGTAAAAATACAATGTTTCAATGCTGCATAAGTGAAAATAAATTTATTTGTCATTCAAATACATTTGTGAGGTTTCTCATGTTTTGCACATTTAGAACTTAAACTTCACTTGTTCAGTCATAACCGTATATTTAAATTGCAATTTTAGTTTAAAGTAAAAACTACAATAAAATGGTTCATGTCTTATTTCATTCAGTTTTTTTTAAAACTGAAAGAACGTAGAATAGTTGTATGGAGTTTCTGGATGAATATGATGTATACCATTAATGGAGGAGTAATGCATGTCAGCAAAGTTGTTAACAGTATTATAACTGTGGCCTTCGCTGTGGCGATTCCATATAACCAGGGAGTGCACTTGCATGTGGTTACACAGGTGGAAATTAAGTCCATCACCAAGTTGTGATCTGAAATCATGACAATTTTACCTATCAGGATTACAATTTGACTTATTTTTAGTGTGTACTAATGTTTGGATCAAGATTTGAACTGTGATAATTCTTTATTTGAAAACTGCCTTAACAAGCATTGTGATCATAACAAAGAGACCATATTGTTAATGTTTTGAGTGTTGCAGTTGACGCTACTCCCCACCTGTGGTGTACAGGGTGGTTCGTAGGGTCCTCAGTTAATGTTCAGTGGCACAGAATATAAGGTGCCTTGAAGGTTGAGGGTATATAAAACAATGCTTCATTATTTCTTGGTTTTAACCTGTTTATTTTCCTGGGAATTTATTCATACATTCCCAGAACTTTTCCGGGAGTTTATACACACTTTCCCGGCACCTTGTGCCGAGAATTTACTCGTACTTTAATGCCCTGCGAGTTCTTGGCTGGAAGGGCTGATTACAGTGTTCTGGCTACATTTCCGACGCTGTGGGGGCATTAGGACAAGACACGTCCCTGAGTGATGACGTGGTTACTTATCTGCACTTGTTGCGGGGTAGTGGTTCCGCAGTTGAGGTCTGGTGAGTTGGATGGCCCGGATACGTTCCGGCAGTTGATGAGATCTGGTGAGCTAGATGGCCCCTGTTACAGGCCCTCGGACTGGCTATNTAGATGGCCCCTGTTACAGGCCCTCGGACTGGCTATTGTTGGTGTGCTACACTCAGCTGGCTTCCTCTCGACATGACGCTCCTCGTTGGAGCTCACCACTCGCTCCCGTTCTCTGCGTAGGGTTGTAACTGACTGTTACCTCTCTACCACGTCCCGGCGAGGTGACCCTTGGCGGGCCCCCACCCCGGCCCTCGGCGCGGGGTTGCATTGGACTAATCCCACTAGCTCGACATGGCACTTCTCGTTGANTGGGCCCCCACCCCGGCCCTCGGCGCGGGGTTGCATTGGACTAATCCCACTAGCTCGACATGGCACTTCTCGTTGAAGCTCACCATTCGACTCCGCCTTCTCTGTGTGTAATTGTAACTGACTGAATGGTGACTGGTGACTAACTTGACTGACTGACTTGCATCCTGGCGTGATGAAACTACTCGTCCGACGTAACTCAGGTATCTGTTTAACTGATTCTGCCCTGCGCCCCGCGTCTCGCGTCCCGATATGGCTGACCGCTTACTGTTGCGACTGACTGTTGCGACTGACTGATGCGGCTGACTGACGTGGCTGGGGTCCGATATCCTGACCTTGGTAACTGTTGTACTGACTTACTCTCTCGGTGCAGAGTATCGCAGCTTCCAACTGCCCCGATATGACTGACTGACTGACTCTCTGTGCGGTGATAACAACTTATCAACTGATCTACTAATCTCCTTCAACTGATGATCTACTGATACCCCACCCTCCCTGTAAAAAGGCTTATATTCGCTCTTGGCTCCCTCCCTCGATTCCTACACGTGTCTCCCTTGTTGGGGGAAGGGGGAGGGCAGAGGGCGCAGTACAACGCACTTCATACACGCGCCCTGGTTCTTGTTGATGGTTGAGGGCGGGGGGAAGAGGGTAGTGTGGGCCAGTTGCCCCTGTCATACGCTGTTTCTCGGTTGCGTGTTTTTAACTTTGGGCAGAAATCGCCTTACTATCTTGTCATTTACAAATTTCACTGGGCTTGCTAGAGGGGTGGGAGGAGGAGGCCCGAGGGCGGCAAGTGCTACCTCACCTCGGCGTGACCTCGGTATGCGTAAATGGGCGACACGTGTCGTCCGGAAGGCCCTACACGGTTTAAGCAGGCGGGAGTGGAAGGGAAGGGGGGGTTAGTGACAGCGCCGCTTCTAACACTTCCAATATTCGCCACGCGTCACAGTATAATAATGGGCAACAAAAGCATTTCAGCTTCATCATAGCAAGCTATTTTATAACTACTAACTCCATGCATTCAGTTTTTACTATTTGATTCTTCTAAAATAATCAAAATAGATTAATCATTGTGTTACCACACCATTTATTCATTCCATTTAATTCTGTTAACATGTTGAGATAAAGTTGATTGTACAAAGGCATCGTTAAGTTTGAAAGTATGATGCTCTGGTTTATTACAAGCATTTACTGGTAGTTAGAAAATGTTGAAACTGTTGACTATGTTTTATTTATGCACATAGCATCACCATACTTCACTTGTGCTCACATTTATCACAACAAAAAATTACAAGGTAAATGGAACAAAAGTAAGACTCTCTCATCTCACTGATTGTTATTTGTGAATGCTGTAACATTAAATATGCATGCCCACGGTAACAGTGTTTCGTTTTCTGCAAGTTTTTTTTTATTAAATGTTCATATTTCAGAAAAAATTTACTTTATTTAAGGTACCTTGAAAAGAAAAGTCATTGAGTCCCAAAATTTGTTTAAAAACTTAATTATACTGTATTCACTTATATCAGTTACTTACAGTTCAACAGGAATGTTTATAACCATTGTTTTAAATTTCCATGATCATTTTACTAAACAAAAAAAGTAAGAATGACCATATGCCAGTTCTAGAGTTGGGCGAAATGGTTCACTCAACTGAGTGGTTCAAAATAGATTCATTCTTTGAAGTAAACCAGTTCTTTCACATGTTTCATTGGTTCATTAAAATACTTTTTATCATAAGTGTTTATTTAAATTACTGACTACATAGTTATTAAAACACCTGACACAAGTTTATGGAAAAATTCCTTACTTTGTTATTATTACTATATCAGCAATGTATTTTAACAGCACGGAAATGGTTTTTTTATATTTATTTTTTTAATTTTGGATTTTATAAATTAAAAATGTACTGTGAAGTGTTATTATTTTGAACATGTGTGAAAAGTACATGATCATGCTTAAGTTTGCATTGAATTACAAATATATTATAAAAGTTAATATATTATGGGTTCAGTTTTTTACATTCAGTTGATAGGAAAGGGGTAAGAGAACCGTGAACTGGGGCTGCGATAGCTGGATAGGAGTGGAAAGGGAACAAAGAACCTATCTCTCCTACTCTTACAGTTATCCTCAGTCTACTGAGCTAGTGTTCTGTTGTGTGAACCAGTTAAATCGAAAATGGATCGTGCACCATTTGCCTGTCTCTAGCCAGTTGCTTTTAAGGTTATTGAAGTACTGTAAATGTTAAAAGAACACAAATGCGTGAATGACCAACCATTTTTTTAAGGCTGCAGGAACTAGGTGCATAAATAATAAGTTAAACAGCATAAGAAAGTGTAATTGGCATCTTTTTTTTACGATTTGTAATGCATATAAACAGAAATAACTTGTAAAGTGGTGAGTATTGAACAATAACTAGGTGTGTTCCAGCAAAGATGTCCAGTGTGTGGCATTATTTTCACGTCAATTTGCATGATGAAAATTACGCTCTCAACTATTGTAACAAAACAATTTCAACGAGTAAGGTAGAGATATTTTTAGTTTATGAATGCACATTGCAAAAAATCATAGAAAGACAGATAATAACAAACGAGAATTGGCCCAAATGCATTTATACATTCAGGTTTTGAATTTAAGTCAGCAAGATGCAAGAATCAACCCATCAATACTTGATTATAAATGTGTTTCTATTAATATAGAATAAAAGTGTTTTTACTGTTGCATAAACAAAATTTGCCTTATTTAATCTATTTTCAGCTACTCTGAAAACACTTCAAATTCTAAAATAAAATTAATTACCAAATGAAAAATCAGTGAGTGCTTTGACAGAATCAGGTTTGGAATTGGAATTAACCCATTTTACTCTTGCATATTGCTTCCAAAGATCTCAATGCTGGCAGAATAGGAAAAATTGTGGTATTCAAACTGTTTTTTCTTCCATTGTATTGTTTGCTACAATGGTTAATAGAAATGAGTACAGTGTTTATGTGAATAACTTATTTACGCAAGTTTGNGCATTGTATTGTTTGCTACAATGGTTAATAGAAATGAGTACAGTGTTTATGTGAATAACTTATTTACGCAAGTTTGCTTCTGAATGCTGCTATTCATTGTTTTGTGGTGATTGTTTTGCACTGTAAATTGTGCAATGTAAGTTGATGATGTATGTGTTGAGAAACATATTTTTTGGGAACAAGTAGTTTTTATTTGTATCTAGATTTTAAAACATTATTTGTGAGGTTCTTACAAACACATCCTACTAATATGATAAATGTAAAAGAGATAGAGTGAAGGGGGCGGGGGCGTGTGTGCGTGCGTGACCACTTAGCTCCATAACTGCTGAACAGATTTAGATGAAATTTGGTATGTAGGTACTTTAGGTCCTAGATAAAAAGTATCCTATGTCCTATACATAGGATACTTTTTATCCTGGAAAATTGTACGTTTCCTGAGGAATAACAACAAAACGTAATTCTGCAACGGCTGGGAATGTGACAGAAATATTTTTTTCCTTTGGTGTCAGAGTTTATCAGGCCGCCCAAGGACCTCTGAAATGGCTTTATGATTGCTATCAGTCAATAACAACCGGGACCGAATATTTAACGTGCCATCCGAAGCCCAGAAGCGCTTAGATGTTATGCCACTAAACGATCATCCATTCAAATGTGTGCTGCTGCTTAACTTTGGTGATCGATTAAGATCCCTCAGCCAAGCGCAAAAAGTATTACCCAGGTACACTTATTTCTAAAGCTACAACTTGATGAAACTCACGTTTTGATTTTCATTCATCGACGCTGGAAAGTGAAAATGTGGTAACTACACGATAGATGCACAGATACACTCCAAAAACAATACCCTACTTCTTTGCTATCGGGTAAAAAATATTTCCTTCCTTTTGGGTTGCCGTAATCAATTAAAAACCTAGGCCAACATTTTGTAAAATTTATAATTCTGTTTTCACATAAATGAATTGTCTTTTCCCAATTTATTTATTAGTGTATCACTGTAAAACTCAATTGTACCCGGGCATAGCCAGGCCGGTTCGCTAGTTACACATATAAATGAGAACTGTAAGTGCTCCTTATTTATTCCCATAGTACAGTGAAACCCTGCTAAGAAGTTCCCACTTAAAAGGTTTTCCTGTTTAAGAAGTTCAATAATTGTGCACCTTATCTATCTGCACATGTGTAATTTGACCCTTTTTTTANAAGGTTTTCCTGTTTAAGAAGTTCAATAATTGTGCACCTTATCTATCTGCACATGTGTAATTTGACCCTTTTTTTAAAGTAGTTTTCGTGGTTGAGAAGTATTATTTTTTCAGTCCCTTCACAAATGTCTTAACCTAGTTTTATTGTATATAATTTTGTAGAACCACAGCATACAGTTACCTATAAACTTGTAATACTGCTAGTCAATTTAAAAACTGGTGGGTAAAATTACAAGTTTCATCATGGTTTGGAATAGTTTTAATAGACTTAATTTTACTTGAAAAATATGCATATTAAATAGGAGTTCCTCGTGAAAGGCAAAATGAATGATATGTAAAACATAGTACTAAAACTTTGTTTTCATAAGTAAACCCTTATGTCATGAATACTTGAATTTGGAATGGACACACTGTTATTGCAGAATTTCTTTGCATTACTTCATGTTACTGTTATAAGGCTGGCAGACAATGCTCCACAAGACAAAGCTAAATATTTTGAATGTGGTCACAGCCTTTTTAAGCAATGCATGAGAACAGCAGCAATAGTTGATTTTCGCAAGGTGCAACTACACAGTCGAATCACATTATTATGACCACCTGCTAGTATCCAGAGAGTTACCGCCCTTCACAGCACGGACAGTAGCTAGACGAGCTGGCAGTGACTCAGTCAGGTGCTGATAGGTCTTCATGGGTATCTGGAGCTATGCTGTCTGCAGTGCGTCCCACAACTGTTGAAGGGTGCGTGGCGGAGGAAACAGACGGTGANGGGTATCTGGAGCTATGCTGTCTGCAGTGCGTCCCACAACTGTTGAAGGGTGCGTGGCGGAGGAAACAGACGGTGAACACAACGATCGAGGTGGCCACAGATGTTCAATTGAATTGAGATCGGGGCTGTTTGGGGGCCAGGGAAGAACTTAAGTCTTTATCATACTCTTCCAGCCACATGCAGAAACGTTTAGCAATGTGGCAAGGTGCATTATTGTGCTGGAATATTCTATCGTCCCGAGGAAAGGCAGGCATCATGTACGGGTGGACATGACCGCCGAAGATGGATTCATAACCAAATTGATCAAGAATGCCTTCCACATGGATGAAGGAAACCTAGAGAATACCACGAGAACATTCCCCAGACCATAACACTGCCCCCACCACCTTGTGTTCATCCAGTAATGGATGCAGGGTGTCGGTTCTCAGATATTTCTCATCAAACACACTAACGTTCATCAGTTCTATGCAGCTGAAAGCGTGACTGGTCGCCTATCAGCAGCGGTCCAGTCGCCATACAGTCGTTTTCGTCAATGCACCTGTGTTAGCATGGGTGCAGTCACCCTTCGTCTATTCTGGAGCCCCATTCGCAGAAGGGTTTGCTGAACTGTTATGGTAGACATGTGTCTGGTGCTCCCTGGTTCATTTAAACAGTGAGCTGTTCCACTCTAGCCTGTCGGTTGGCGTTCATGCACCGTCATAGTCTATGTTCACCTCGGACATCAATGGAGCTCCGCAGCGCATGGAGCTCCACAGCTTCCTCAACTGTTATTCCCAATGGTGCCATTCGTCCACTCATGATACACCTTTACAACAGAGGCACGTGAACATTTCACAAACGCCGCTGTTTCCGAAATGCTGCCCCCCGAAAGCCGATGATCATCCCTTTTTGGAACTCGGTTAAATTGCTTCCCTTACCCATGACAGCAGGAAGTGCACTGTGTACAGCCAGCCTGTCAGTCGTATAATATACTCGCTTCACCAACCCACATCACAGGCCATACGTCATGGGCTACGTGCTGCATATGGCACTTCTAGCAGGTGGTCATAATAATGTGATTCGATTGTGTATAGTGCCAGGTAAACTGGTGTCAAATCAATTTTTCTTTGATAGTTAAAGACTTTGCCTAATTTTCCAGCATATTATAATTGTATGTACAGTAAAATATATTTATACAGATAAAAAAAGCTCACATATATAGTCTAACATACTGAAGTAAACATTTAAAATAGTCATAAATTTGACACACAAGAAAAATGTCCAAGAATAATTGGGATGCCTTACTGTTTGAAAAAATGTGTATGTTGTAATGTCTCATGAGCAANAATTGACACACATCAAGAAAAATGTCCAAGAATAATTGGGATGCCTTACTGTTTGAAAAAATGTGTATGTTGTAATGTCTCATGAGCAAAGACTCAAATGACATTAACATTAGCTCGAACTAGCTCAGTTTGAAAGCAAGATACTGTGAATTGTAAAAAGGTTCGTTTATAAAAAGAGCACCAAAAGTAAATAAATAAATGATAAAGCTGTAAACGGTTTATTGAAGATTTATTGCCTATTCTTCTACAATATTGCATACCAAAAATTATTTATCACTTGCAACAGTAAAAATAAGAAAAAGATAGAATCGCAGCCTGTTATTATTCTCACTGTGAAGATAATTAAACTACGAAGAGAGTCACTACTTTCTCTCCCAGCGCCCTAACAACTCCTCACACCGGCGGAAATAAATTTAATAGATTTCAAATGTCCGAAAAATGAAAGAAGGTTGAAGCCACGGGCGCTGCCGGTGTGAGTTACGATGGTCCTCTCTAGATGAGCGCTTCTCGACTTGTGTTAGTTCTGTTGACTGGTAAGGGTCTTACCTGCTCTATATATTGATTGAAAGTTTCATCATCTGAACACAGCCCAATCGTGGCATCGCATGGTGTGGTAATGTCTAAAAATAGCACACAAACACGGGCGTGACTCTGGAAATATAATATTACACTCATGTGGTGGCTCACGTCAGCAGAAAGTGACCTCCCGCACTTTCCTTATTTCATCATGTATCACAAGATGGCAGCTACGTGTCAAGCTTACTAACCCAATGAAAAGGTGCAATGTCATCCTATGACATCTGCTACTATGTACTGTTGAATGACTCGAATAAAATAATCAATTTGGAAAAATGAAAATATATAAAATACAAACAAATTATTACTGCCACNTGTGTGTGTGTGTGAAGGA
Source organism: Clitarchus hookeri (assembly GCA_002778355.1). Classification (NCBI taxonomy): domain Eukaryota; kingdom Metazoa; phylum Arthropoda; class Insecta; order Phasmatodea; family Phasmatidae; genus Clitarchus; species Clitarchus hookeri. Next base: position 88,098 of record NQII01002821.1, on the reverse strand, counting down.
ATATTGAAATTACTGTGGAAATAAAAATAAAAATCAATCTGAAGTTAGAAAATGAACTAGAGCCGGAACTGAGTCAGGCAAATTAAGACTTTTAAATAAATTTGCCTATCACCTCTCTTTTGTGAACCATATTAAATTTCAAATTACGTGACAAAAAATTGATACTGGAGTTTCTGGCTTCAATAAAATTTATCAGTCTCAGATTAATATGCAGGAAATTATTACACCTTGGCTAGCGTGCATGATGTAATTGCCAGTTCTCAGACCTCTGGAAAGTCCTAGGTAGGTGAAAACTGTAAAACTTCACAATAAAATTATTAATAATAAGTTCCAGAAAATAATTAACTCTTGATTAGAACCAGAAAATCCATTGATGGATTTTCTGGTCTTATAAGGGCATAGGGGGCCCACTGTGAAATTCGGAGGAGGTAGGATGTCAGTGTGGGGATGTTTTTCATGGAAGGGACCTGGTCCTCTCGTAATATAATGGATCACATTAAAGACATGAGTTGTTAAAGACAGAAAGCTATATGGATATTTTGACTGGCTGCATGTTGTCTATGGTAAAACACCAGTTCAGAGATGATAACTGTGCATTTCAGTATGAAAATGCTCCTTGTCATAAAGCATGGTGTGTTTGAGTGGTTTGTGGACAATAGGATTCTAGAAATGGACTGGCCTGCTCAGAACCCCAACCTCAATCCAATTGAACACCTCTGGGATGAACTGGAATCTTGCTACTGCAATGAATTTTGAGACATGGCAGATTCGTTGTAGAGACGTAGTTGTCTCGGTAGAGCCTACACTGCAGAAACCAAGGCAGGTGGTAAGCTTTGCAAGTGTTCTTGCAGAATTAGTGAAGGAGGAGCAGTAGACGCAGTGGATGTGGTCTGTGTGTTTGAATGATATGAAGGCGGGTGACTTTCTGTTACTGGCTCTGGCTCTGAATGTGCTGGTATTGCTGTTCGTTGACGTGGACGACAAAGGTAAAGTATCCTCAGTCTCAATCTGTTGTGTTTTGTATGGTTGAGGTGGAGGGCTCTGCTCTTTGAACAGGACTTGGCGTCCGGGAGACCTGATGTACCGGCCTCTGGGCTACTACTACATGATTGTACAATATCTGTATGTCATACCGCCATGGTGGCATCACGTCCATCTGCCTTCTTAGTTCTACGGGGATTTTTGCAAGGGGGGGGGGAGGAGACACATTTGAACTACTGCATTTTTGTCCCTCAGGTGAACTTGGGTCAAACGTTCTTTTTCGTTTAGTTGATGAAGGTAAAGCATTGTTGGTTCCCAATTTCTCAAGTGTGTCGGAGCTTGTGTTAAAAATGTTTGACGAGTCTGTCTGTGTGCGATAGATTGGTCAAGCTTAAAAAAAGATTTTGTTTAGTTGGTTTCTTTTTTTTGTGCGACCTGGAAGTGACTGGTGAGTGTCTTTATCGGTTCTTGCTGATGATGGATGTGGTGAGGCAAGATCGCCTCGTGTAGTATCCCCACTTGCATTTGTGCTTGTCGCCGTTGTATTGGTTGACATTACAAACTTACACTATCTCCGTTGCACAGTTCGAAATCTAACCTCCATTGAGTTCATCAGATAAGGAAGGTCGTTTATGTGATGTACTTGGTCTGTCCATAGTAGCATGATATTGAAAGAATCTTCTAAAAATGTTTGCTTTAGAGGTGTACGAGTAACAGACGTACCGTCATTGCTTTCTTCAGAGACGAGCATCACCACACTTGGAGTAGGAGAAACCTGTGTAATTAGTATGTCTTCAACTTCTTCGTAGTCTGAAGGTACATATATCAAATTCAGTTGAAGGTATATTTATGATCTTAGGACACTTGTAACCTGATGTGTGGCAAAGGCACTGGCACCAGTGCGCTACACCGTGCTGGCACTCACGATGGACCGTACAATACTGAAGCATGATTGACTAGTGTATGTGTTATAAGTCATATATATCTTGTGGGGTCAGACAATGTTCTTTATCGTAGGCCAATGATTGACCTTGTTTTGATAACGTGTTTGTGCAGAGACTTTTATGTAATGTATTATGGAATCAAAAGTTATTTCGCACTTGCCGTTCTTCCACTTCCGGATGAGGAAGAAAGGATTTGAGTAATTTTATGACAAGAGAAGAGTCCTCCAGTACTAAGGCTATACCTAGTCTGTCTTCCGAATATGTATGTATATATATATTTTTTTTATTAAAAACTTTTATAGTACCTCCTACCCCTTCCTCCAGTCTAGGGTTTGAGTCTAGCAACAGTATTGCTAGACTCAATGAACAACATACCAATAGTAGGGTAACATCAATCAATCAAAATGTCAATATACATCATGGTACTGCAGAAACATCTTCACACCAGTGGGACTACAACCAAGCTAGAGAACCCTTAGCACAGCAGATATGCTATATCACCCTGCCCGACATTGGGTCAAAGATGTGCCTACGTTCCGTGGCAAAACTACAGAAAATTCTGTGACTTTCTTAAATAATTTTGATGAATACTGGCAACTTTTCAATTTGTTTGATCAGGAGTCTTTGAAATGTCTTGGAGTTGTGCTTAAGGGAAGCACATTCTTCTNTAGTAGGGTAACATCAATCAATCAAAATGTCAATATACATCATGGTACTGCAGAAACATCTTCACACCAGTGGGACAACCACCAAGCTAGAGAACCCTTAGCACAGCAGATATGCTATATCACCCTGCCCGACATTGGGTCAAAGATGTGCCTACGTTCCGTGGCAAAACTACAGAAAATTCTGTGACTTTCTTAAATCATTTTGATGAATACCGGCAACTTTTCAATTTGTTTGATCAGGAGTCTTTGAAATGTCTTGGAGTTGTACTTAAGGGAAGCACATTCTTCTNCGGCAACTTTTCAATTTGTTTGATCAGGAGTCTTTGAAATGTCTTGGAGTTGTGCTTAAGGGAAGCACATTCTTCTGGTGGGAGGTCAGCAAGACCCATTTTAACATTTACCATCAGTTTACACCGTTCTTGGTACAATATTGGGATATGGAAGTCCAACTCAATCTCTGAGCTACTCTTAAATCTGAACGTTATGATCCCAGATACGGACGCCCCATTGAGAAGCATTTGGAAGACTTATATGATAGGACAAGATACATGCAGCCTGAGATAAGTGATAGAGATTTTAGCTCCATAGTGCTNATTTGGAAGACTTATATGATAGGACAAGATACATGCAGCCTGAGATAAGTGATAGAGATTTTAGCTCCATAGTGCTTAATCAATTGCCAGTCAACTACCAGCTGAGGTGGACAAGAAGTCAGATCACCACCATCAATGAATTTCGTGTACAGNTAATCAATTGCCAGTCAACTACCAGCTGAGGTGGACAAGAAGTCAGATCACCACCATCAATGAATTTCGTGTACAGCTGTTAACATATGATCGTTTAGAGATGCTCAACAAGAGACACAACAGAGAGGAGAGCAGGAGAGGCCACATCAAGCAAGACCACCGCCACTCTATCAAACCTGGAATGATCAGAGGAAGCCCATACAAGGGTGGACAAGCTCCAATGAGAAGCTGGTCATCACATAGCAATAGCACACCCTACAGCCACAGAGGAAAGAAAATAAAAGGCTGGAACAACAGAAAGTACGGAGGAAGTCAATGGGATCCTACGGTACAGTCGACATTTGGGAACTGCAATCCAAGTAACCAGAACTGGTACACTTTAACAGGAACCCCACAAGCGTATCAAGGGTTTGCATAAGCACAACCTATTGCAATACCTTTATTTCCACAACCACCACCAAATTACCAATCAGGTGTAAATGTTACAGCAAACAACCAAATTGTACCTACAGTTAACCAACACAGTGAAACTAACAATGCAACTAATCAGAACACATTGCATTATGTTGCACAGTGTAATGATCGTACTATACAGCCACTAAATCCTAATGCACCTAATTTTGCTTCAGATAGAGAAAATTCACAAGTCGCATAAGGGACATGCAGTATGTTTATACCATCAGCCGAAACCTCAGTTTTAGAAACCCAATTTTGCAAACTAAGGTTTTAGTGAAGTGTTTATACATCCATACGAAACTCCGTTTTGGAAACGTGTGTTTCCTGTGTTGTTTTATGCTGGAAATAACTAGTATCAAAACAATGAAAAAGAATTAATTCTTTATGTTATAGTGATATGAAAAGGAAATACATTTGACAGAAAATTATAAATATGACAAAAAAGTTATTTAAAGTTGCATGCATTGCATAATTAAAAAATAGTATTTTGTAACTTTTCTTTAAGATGCAACATATTTATTGTGTGTTAGTTATTGTCATGCATACAGCAAAATTATATAATCACTCTGCATTTACACACATTATTTTTAACCAATTAAACATCTTGTTTTACACTTCAACATATTCACAAACGAAACCAAAGTTTCATTGTTTATACCGTGAACGAAACTTAAGATTTGACACAAAACTTTACTTANACGAAACTTAAGATTTGACACAAAACTTTACTTACAAACCTTAGTTTCGAGATACGGTGGAAACCTCACTTTGGCAGCGTTTATACCGTACACAAAAACTCTGCTTTCCTTAAACCAAGGTTAATGAAACACTGGTTTCAGGTGTTGGTATAAACATAATCTGTGACAAGTCCTAAACTCAAGTTAAACTAGAGTGGGTCAATGGTCAAATCCAATCAACGTCAAACACTTACCTATTTTGCCAAGTGTGAATTTCAAATGTACTGGTGGTGATTAAATTAAAAAAGAAGTTGCAAAATTTTAACCACAAGAGACTACATGTCAGCAGAGGAGAAGGAAATATTGGACACTAAGTAAGGTTACAGAATTTAGAATTGGAGATCACGTTCTTNACAAACCTTAGTTTCGAGATACGGTGGAAACCTCACTTTGGCAGCGTTTATACCGTACACAAAAACTCTGCTTTCCGAAACCCAGGTTAATGAAACACTGGTTTCAGGTGTTGGCATAAACATAATCTGTGACAAGTCCTAAACTCAAGTTAAACTAGAGTGGGTCAATGGTCAAATCCAATCAACGTCAAACACTTACCTATTTTGCCAAGTGTGAATTTCAAATGTACGGGTGGTGATTAAATTAAAAAAGAAGTTGCAAAATTTTTAACCACAAGAGACATGTCAGCAGAGGAGAAGGAAATATTGGACACTAAGTAAGGTTACAGAATTTAGAATTGGAGATCACGTTCTTGACAAGACTAACCCAGCTAACATTCTGTTAGATCACATTTCAAGGAAGTTATGCAATTTATATAACAGACCTTTTGAAGTGTGCAACCGTGCCAGAGAGAACTGTTACAGATTGCAAGATCCTGTCTAAAAAACTTTTGTAGGGAACCGTAACTTAAATAATTTGAAACAATTTAGAAAACCTGAATGGCAACAATAGAGCTTAGAGTGGAAGGGCACAGTTTTGTGTTAAATGCTATGAACCTGAAGGGAAGCATTTTGTTGATATTGTCATTGTGTATTATTATATTTGGTGTCAAGGATTCGGAAGCTTCATAGCTGACCCGCACAACTAACTAACTAACTAACTAACTAACTCTCTCTCTCTCACTGTGTGTGTGTATATATATATATAATTATTTTTTTTTCAATGTTTAGCTCCCTGAAGAGAAAATGAACTACAGATGTTTAAGGTTGACATTTTGCCTGTACTGTTGATCAATGTGATATGTCTTCTACGCATTTCAATATTTAGTTTTGATGTGATCTTCTAATAATGCCTATGCTGTTTCATCTATTTATTTTAATTGTGTGTGTTCTTGTTTCTTGAAGAAACCTAACGAGCGTGTATGCTTAAAGCTAGAACAGCTAACCTCCCTGCACCAACCTGACCTAGTAGGAGAGTGTATCTACATTGTTGTTTTATGTCTTTCTACCTACACTGTCTCCTACTTCAGTAGTGAACATGCATCTTACCTCTATAACACCGTCGACTTAATCCAAATGGTTATGTTCTTCTGTACATCTCTGTGTAAACACTGAAAATATATTTTTCCCACTTTTGGCACACATTTTTGATTTGATTTGGCATTATACACACTCTCTCATGCAATCACAATCTTGACCTTGAAATGATTAAAGCAGATGGAGATATGATGTAGCTAAATGTTTATGATATTGTTAATATTTAGTTAAATATTTTGTAAAAGCAATTGTATAAAGTACTGTAAAATGTGTTGATATTTAAGCTCATGCTGAGTATAATGCATTGTCTTATCACATGTTTAAGAAAATTGTCCTAAGTTAGCTGGTTGTATACAAATACAAAACACCAAGAAAAGAAAATATTTAATTGCAGAATACCTGTAAATTTTATGCTAAGATGACGAATTATACAGCTATACAATGAATAATGCATGTACATGTCGATGTTAATTATGGAGGGCAATTATAACAACTGATTTACAAATGGATGCGAGCTCTTTGTAGGGATGTCAAACTCAATTCCACAATACCCGCGATTCTTGAAGAATTGTATAATCAAGAATCAAAGCACGCGACAAACTAACTTTCTATTCCGCTCATGGAATGTTCACTTTTGCACTTTTTGTGGCTTTGATAAGATGTTTCTTCATTCAAAACATCATAAATTACATGCGCATACTTCTATGTTTTAGTTTTTTTCCTTGGTAAGGAATGAGAAGAAATTATATCTGTACCGTTGTAATATTTCTGAGGAATATAAATAAAAAAAAATAGCGTTATGGTAAAAGGAAACTAAGTTTCTTGACATCTTACAGCTTTGGAACGACTGTCTGGCATCTGCCATGGTTGTTTACTAGACTAATAGCGCCATTGGTTTAATTCCGCGTCAGCGCTGATAGTTCTCGAGCAAATAAGCCATGCCATTTCAAAAACAAAACACATTTCATTATAACAAGAAAAACATTTCCATGCAATAATTGTACAAAATGAGCAGTGTAAGTTAACTGTCTTACAAACAAAATGCCAAATACCATTCCCAATCTCGTCCTTTTCTCATGGGAATATTTTTTTTCAGCCCCACTTGAAATTTTCCTGGCTCAAAAATTTCCAATCCCTCCCTCCCAGATATGTTCTGTTTATGGGAAACACCAGCCTGTTATAGTATTATCAATCTACCGTTAGTGAGTCCATCAGTTGCGTGACAAAAATATTCTTTTTGTTGTAAAGCATGTGTTTTCACTGTGCTCATCTTGCAAACTTTTTAGTAATTTAATGTGTTGGCGAACATTTATCATGTTAAGTGAGGTTTGGAAATATTTTCGAATAAACCGTGGAAGAAATATATGTGTATATATATATAAACATATATATATATATAAACATATATGTATGTTTTCGATATTATCTCATCAGCCTCTTTTGAACTTTTTGGAATTTCATATGAATATGCTCCCACTGTTAAAGTGTTATATTATTTGTGTTAGTAATAGATCTACCACTAATGTAGGCCTAGTTTAAATAATTAAATTTCACACCCTCCTATACAGTATTTAATTCTGTAAAGCAATTGTCTGTAACTAAAGGAATTGCGATTTTTGGGATCGAGAATTGTGAGTGGTATCGGTATCGAGGAAAAGTGGAATTGTTACGTCACTACTGTACATATAAAAGTGTGAAGCAAATAAGACTACAATTCCGATTGTGCAAGAAATTGGGAAATGTGAAATTACAAATTTGAGTGATAACTAACTGAAAGTGATGGCGAGAATTACAAAAACCTGAATAGTGGGCATAAGTACTGTTGATTTATTCGTTGATAGTTAAGTGCTGCGATTGATGTCATAAATGTCATCAGACGATTAGCCGATATTAGTAGTGAGATGCTGAAGAGACGTCTTCATATCCTGGCTCATCTTCGACGAGACAATTAAGAACCAACGTGGAAGCAGACTTCTGTCCACATACACTACGAGTTTACGGCGATACGACTTTGTCGTCGTAGCAATGATGCCATTCACAAATTAGAGGGGAACACATGGCGTGTATGAGCATAGTTTACAAAACAGCACGTGCACAGCAAAAAAAAAAAAAAAAATTAAATGTATGTGAAGTAATATGAGTAAACCAATAATTTTCCAGTTAATTTGTAAGTGAAATGTTATTTACATAACTAACTGCTGAGATGATGTTTTGACTCTTGTTTATTTTGTCTTTTGTTTACTAACATGTGTCTAGCATAGTTTTCTAACTTTAGTATGCTGATGGTCCTATATTAGAAACCTGGAAGGGCTTATGCAGCAATTATTTGTTTGAAAGTAAATTCTGTAGCCCTTTTCCTTTCTTTTCTTCCAGAAAAAAGCAGACAGACAGCGGAGTTCTTTATCTGCTGACTTGAGGGATTGCAGCTCAGTCACTTTTCTGTACCGAATGCCGCGGCCTGCTACTAACTCGTCTGTAGNATGTAACTAATTGCTGAGATGATGTTTTGACTCTTGTTTATTTTGTCTTTTGTTTACTAACATGTGTCTAGCATAGTTTTCTAACTTTAGTATGCTGATGGTCGTATATTAGAAACCTGGAAGGGCTTATGCAGCAATTATTTGTTTGAAAGTAAATTCTGTAGCCCTTTTCCTTTCTTTTCTTCCAGAAAAAAGCAGACAGACAGCGGAGTTCTTTGTCTGCTGACTTGAGGGATTGCAGCTCAGTCACTTTTCTGTACCGAATGCCGCGGCCTGCTACTAACTCGTCTGTAGACAAGGTAGCCGCATGCGGCACAGTTCTTCGCCGCCTGATGCACATACGTAAAGTGGTCGGCCGTTTAGATGCTCCTTTTGTTACACAAGAATTTAATCACTGCAGCATATATAAATTATTTGAGTTTTACATACACTTTGGGGAAACTTTACTTTGAATAGCAAATCTTAGATTTGGTCGCCCCATCCCTACCCTATTAACAAAACATTGTCTCATGAGAAAATACCTATGTCAAGAATATTTCAGCAACTTACTTTGTGAAATTATTATTCTGAGTACAATAAACATCTGTTTATTCCAATAACATCACCGATATGTGCATTTAAACGTATCAAACAGTCAAAACTACTATGGCGGTGGATAAGTAATTTGCGTTTTGAAATTTTTCAGCTTCGAAGCGATACGTCTTAGATTTTGTAGTCAAAACGGGTCATGTAACCATTTTGTTAACAAAATGTGCTAATGGAACACTGTCTCATTCTTCTCTTTTTCTTTACGACTGCCGTAACCTTGGCCAACCTCGCTCCTGCCACCGTAGCACTCCTTGTGTATAGTTATTGCCCTTCTCCTCACCTCCTCCATCCCTTGCGACAAACAGCAAAAATGCAGCCCTTGGTAGAAAACGTTCATCATTTGCCTAGAACATACAGTTTTCAAGTTATTTTGGCTTTGATGCTTGTCAGCCCTTCACCACTCAAGAGCACAGAAAGCTATAACGCAGGTCNTCCTCTTTTTCTTTACGACTGTCGTAACCTTGGCCAACCTCGCTCCTGCCACCGTAGCACTCCTTGTGTATAGTTATTGCCCTTCTCCTCACCTCCTCCATCCCTTGCGACAAACAACAGCAAAAATGCAGCCCTTGGTAGAAAACGTTCATCATTTGCCTAGAACATACAGTTTTCAAGTTATTTTGGCTTTGATGCTTGTCAGCCCTTCACCACTCAAGAGCACAGAAAGCTATAACGCAGGTCTGAGTTGTCCTCCAATGGCCGCATTATATCGGGCTTGTACTGTATAATCTTATTTGGAAGACATCTGCCTACTGATTAAAAATAATATTTCATTAATACATTGTCCAATTTTCCCTTAATAAGCTACTGGAAACACACTTTGCACATGTTAAAGTGACTCTTAAGTTGACATTTTTTTTTGGGACAAGGGGAGTTTGTATACGCCCTCTGGAGTATACATGATTCAAAAAACATTTCTATAAAAATTAATTAATATTTCATTTTAAAAACGTTATTTTTGCTATTAAGAGTTGATTAAAGCTGACTTAACACAAAACATGCTATTTTAATGCAATTTTTGTAATTTTTGGGGGGTCAAATCTGTTGAAAATGATTTTGCGAGGTCATTCTCAGGCACTGCGAGGCCTAANTGTCTATAAAAATTAATTATTATTTCGTTTTAAAAACGTTATTTTTGCTATTAAGAGTTGATTAAAGCTGACTTAACACAAAACATGCTATTTTTGTAATTTTTGGGGGGTCAAATCTGTTGAAAATGATTTTGCGAGGTCATTCTCAGGCACTGCGAGGCCTAACAAATTCGGGTCTCTACTGTATTTGTGTTTTCTTTTTTCACGTGAAATATTGATATAACAGAAGCCCTTAATTAGATGAGCTAAAAATTACAGTAAGCATTCGTTTCCTTGAACAATGCTTTGCATGATGTCTAGCAGCGATATATCCATTGTGAAAGGTCAACAATTTTTTTCTCCTANAAATATTGATATAACAGAAGCTCTTAATTAGATGAGCTAAAAATTACAGTAAGCATTCATTTTCCTTGAACAATGCTTTGCATGATGTCTAGCAGCGATATATCCATTGTGAAAGGTCAACAATTTTTTTCTCCTNGTTTCCTTGAACAATGCTTTGCATGATGTCTAGCAGCGATATATCCATTGTGAAAGGTCAACAATTTTTTTCTCCTAGTTTGCATGACGTTTTGTAGTCTGGCATCAATCGCCAAGTACATATAGCTAATTTTAATTTTGGGAACTGGCAAATTAAAAAGAAAAGTTACCAAAATATATTTGAATACTTTTCACGTACATAAATAATTAATTTTGAAGAAGCAGTGTTACAAAAATGTGTTTCCATCTGAATCTCTGGACGGTAATGTGATATATATGACAAATAATGAGCAATATAAAAACAACCACTCAGAACCGAAGTTATTCAGACTAACAATGTGACATTTCTGATAACTACTAAGAGAGTGGTAAGCATTTCCGAAAGTAAACACATTATTAACCACCATGCAGCAGCACCATGGTACACAACAAATGTTCATTCCTTTAACTTTGGGAGCTTGTAAGAGCTATAAATTACGGTACATTTGAATTTATGAGAATCTAGGAACCGGAATGAACTAGTCAATTTAAATGAAATTGCATAACAAAACTTCTAGATACTTGTCAATAGCACTTGAACAAACTGTGTGTGGACTCCAGAATTATTCTTTTGTGTAGCAGCAAATATGGTTCTTTTATAGAAATAATTCACAGCAATAATAACTTTGTAATATTGTAACGCGGCAGACGTCCGTATTGGCGGCTGGAAATTACAGCTCGGTTTTGCTCAATTGGTAGAAACATGAAACTTTAAAGGCGCCAAACAAATATAACATAAAGTCAAGTTCCGGTTTATTTACTCTGTACTTTTATTTATCATTGGAATGAAACCGTTCACATACAAACTTACAGTATGCAGAATCACGAACAGTCTATTTCACAGACCAACAAGCAAAGAGCATAGCCACAGTAGTTAATTGATTATTCACGTCATTGAAAGCTTGCACCGGAAGAATAAATTATGAAGGTAGGAGGGACGTCACTTCCCTCCTGGCACCCTAGCGACCTCCCACACCAGCTAGAAATAATTTAGTAGAATTGAGTCTAAGCCGAAAAAGAATAAAGTTAAAAATATTTAGAGGTTGCAGGTGCTTGCCGGTGTGGGCGATATTTGCCACGTTTGATGCATTTTCTTTGAGTGCTGGTCCTACTCCATTTGCGGGCGGTAGGCACACTAGGTTTTTGTCGCAGCGTGCCTACCCCCACNTTCTTTGAGTGCTGGTCCTACTCCATTTGCGGGCGGTAGGCACACTAGGTTTTTGTCGCAGCGTGCCTACCCCCACGGTGCCAAAAACGTTACCAAATAAGGGCATGGAGTGTATCGGGCAACCGCTCCCTACGCCAGCCGAACTGCGTTGTAGTAAAAGATAATCAAACCATTTAGAACAAAAACTGCCGACTGCAGTTGGAAAGCTTCTCCTAATGCTGACGCTAATAAAAACTATGATTTCCGAAAAAGCAAACGTATGGCCAAAAAACATTATACCACGGCAATAACTTTGAATCCTGATAAAATATTACTAAGCCTTGCAAAACGAAAGAAAATTAATAAACTATCCCGATAATTATTAGAACTGCATCATTACAATATAAGAAAGCTAAAATAAGAGTTGCAGAATGTGATTCAGACCAACATTAGCACTTGGACGCAGTAGTATAGTCCACGTTTTAAGTCACACTTTTCTGAAGCCCTGCTAAATTTCTACTTTTGGTTACCAATTACGCATTCTTCCGCTAAACGTAAACATACTGCCATGTGACGTTTTAACTGTCAAATGCTTTGTTTACAGCTGTTCAAGGATCCTGTCATATTTCAAAAATCATTACGTATGAATATTCACAATTTAGGCCTATAACCATATTTATGTCTGCTTTATGACTTTTTAATAATGTCTGGGACTATAGTTCTTACGGTTATTAGTTGTTTGTTATACACGATATAGCACATATTACACATAATAAACGTTAGTATTTTTCCACAACTGNCCGTGACTATAGTTCTTACGGTTATTAGTTGTTTGTTTACACGATATAGCACATATTACACATAATAAACGTTAGTATTTTTCCACAACTGTGTTTAGTCCTGTTACAACTGTGGCGAAAAGAACTGTAGTATATAACCTCTTGTTACTGATGTGTGTTGGGTAATTTTGTTAAAAGGACAGCCTTAGTTGTGAAGCGTACAGGCATAATAATTATTTATGACTCCGCCTCATCTTGACGTGAGGTCATGTCACCCCGAGCGGGGTCTGANCGCGTACAGGCATAATAATTATTTATGACTCCGCCTCATCTTGACGTGAGGTCATGTCACCCCGAGCGGGGTCTGAACCCAGAATGACTTTCTTCCAGAGCCAACCTGCAACCCTAGGCAACGGGCACGGCAGCCGAAGCCATTATGTCAGACATCACATGTCCGGTAATCACCCCAGTGTGCGACAGAAGCCAGCAATGAAGTCCAGCACTGCCCCCTATGCTCGCAGAAGCGACACAACCTGCACACAAGGAAACTATCACTTCCAGCCTCCCCGAGAGAATGTGCTGCACACCTGTCCAAAGTAAGTAAAAATTTTCTGTTTTCGCATGCTATGTGTTGTTCTAATTTCATTAACCATTTCTGAAATAGTTTCACTGTCACCCAAGCACAGAAATTTGCTTCATAATCACATGGTAGGTTAACAATATTCTTGAAACATCTTGTTTTCTGAAACTTGCCTAAAAGGGGACATAATTNTCATAATCACATGGTAGGTTAACAATATTCTTGAAACATCTTGTTTTCTGAAACTTGCCTAAAAGGGGACATAATTTCTCACTACCACTTTGGTTACAGCACAGTAATGCAGTAACACGCTCCTTGCTGCGTTTACCTCCACGACACTTCTCACCTTTCACAGCCAATGTTTTATTTGGCGGCAAGTTGTAAAAAAAACTCCAGTTTGGTCCACGTTGAAAATATTATCTGGAGTAAACTGATTAAGTATTGGCTGCACAGACTTTAGCCAATCCTGAGTCTTATCGAAGTCGATGGCTGCCGACTCGCCACACACAACTTTTGCAATAAGATTATTATAGTCAGTTCATGACTGGAAGAGACTTTCTTGAAGCCCTGCTAAAGATCTACTTTCCAGCCCATTTCGTATCCTTCTGCCAAAGGGTAAACAAACATTGCCATGTGGCAGTCACATGGCAATNAGTCGATGGCTGCCGACTCGCCACACACAACTTTTGCAATAAGATTATTATAGTCAGTTCATGACTGGAAGAGACTTTCTTGAAGCCCTGCTAAAGATCTACTTTCCAGCCCATTTCGTATCCTTCTGCCAAAGGGTAAACAAACATTGCCATGTGGCAGTCACATGGCAATGTTT